>CATIWF010175802.1:0-25044 GCA_949630135.1 Balakata baccata
AATTGAATAATGTAGATTAACCGTGTAGCATTGTTTTGTGATTGCTAGTAGAGATATAAAAAGCAACATGGTTGTATTCTTTGTGAGAATATCTGCAGAAAGTAGAAGACGAGCATTGTAAATCATTTTCTCCAAGACTTCTAATTTTTTTTTTCAAGTTTTGTATGCAATTTCTTTTTTTTTTTTTTCAATTATGACCATCCATTTATTTTCTGAATTAATTTCATCTATCATCATTAAATTTTATTCTTATTATAATAAAATTACAGATTTTTTTCCATTACAATAAAGTCACTTAACTATATTTTTGTTGCACCAAAATAATTTCCGGCTGTTGATATGGCAGTTGATGTAAAATTGGAATCTAATATTACAGCTAATATATAATGGGAAATATAATGCGAATACTTTTAGTAAAATAAAAATATAATTAAAATCATGGAAAATATAATGTGAGTAATTTTAATAAAATAAAAATATAATTAAATGAATGTTTTTGAAAAAAAAATTTTATAATTTACTACAAGAAAAACAAATTTTAATAATCATAAATGAAAAAATCCATCTAATTTTCTGTTAAATATAGTGGTGAATTATACCATTGTTCATCAACTATATAAATTGTAATAATTTAATACCTTAAAAATTATTTATAATATAAAATTATCTTAATTTTTATTTTATAATTAAAATAATTTTTGATATACTACATTCTTAGAATTTACTTGTATTTCATCTTAAATATAAGTAGAAAGCTAACGTGGTCCTCCAATGTAGCCTATCAAATCTAATATGGTCGAGAAATTTATCACTAATTTTTGTTAAGATTCTGGCAACGTATATTATATTCGATGGCAAATAGTTTTTAAACTTTTGCAACACAAAATATTGGGTTAAAAATATTAGCCTAAATGTGCAAATCAACCCTCCAACTATATCATTTATTGCGAATTACACCTCAAACTATGACTGTATAATTAAGTCTATAAAGTTTAAACTCAGTACAATCAAGTCCCTAAAGTATATTTCTGTTAGCTATTATTAACTCACTACCGTTGAGTCAATTCGATTTCCAAAAATGGTGTCATTTCAAATTTTTTTTTTTATTTATTTTCATAATATACTAAAACGACGTCATAAAGTAGGTTAAAAGTTCAAGTCAACCCCTCAACTATTGATTCGGTGCAATCAAGTTCCTGAAATTTAAAATTGATGCAATCAAGCCCTCAACTATACTCTTTAGCGCAAGTCAGCCCCCGACTTTTGACTTAGTGCAATTAAGCTCATAAAGTTTAAAATCGATGCAATTAAGCTCTCCAAAAAATTACCTTATGTTGAAACAATGTCGTTTTAATTGAAAGAGAAAAAAAAAAAAATCCTACCCCATTCAAAACCCCCCATTCTTCAACTGTACTTCTTTTTTTCATAATCCCACATTCCTTAATCTCTAATTACGATATGCAAAGCTTTCTTACTTGGGACCTAGGGATTTAGAATTAGTAAAGTAAGATTATAGTATCATTTTATTCAGTCTTAGTAAATTGCAATGAAGGGAACGAAAATATTGCAGCACCATTGATGTGCTACTACAATTTCACTGCTCAAAAATACACATCATGGATAGAATCGAGCCTATAGCGAAGGTTTTATGAGTATCGAATCTACAGAGTTTTTGGCCTTTGGTATAAAAATTTAGATTTTAATTTATGCTACAATAGTATAGTTACCTTGTATGCATTGTAAAGTTGATGGTGCTGAGTTTCACTAAATTAATCAATCCAAAAGTGATTTTATGCCTTATAATTATATATCTTTCTTAATTGCGTTAGTTATCAATTATTGGAAATATGTGGAGCAAAAACTTGAAGGGCTTGATTGCACCAATTTTAATTTTCAGAAGCCTGATTGTACCGAATCAATTTTTGAAGAGCTGATTTGCATATGTAGCCTATTTATTTCAAATTCAAAATGGCGACGTTTTGATTAAATTAATATCTTTTTATTTAATTAAAACAATATCGTTTTTATTTAGACAAAACGATGTCGTTTCACTATAATAAGTTGATTCAACAACAGTGGGTTAACGGTGGCTAACAGATATTTAACTTTAACTCTTTTGATTATTTCTTCGCATGAGGCTTGATTTGCATTGAGTTTAAATTTCAGGAACTTAATTATACTGAGTCATAGTTTGATGTGTGACTCGCATTAGAAAGTATAGGTGATGAGCTGATTTGCACATTTAGCTAAAATATTATTGGTACTAAATTGGGGAGCCAGTATCTAGACATCACCACCTACAGCAAGAGACGAGCCATAAGCCACTACCAACCTACCAATTAAACAAAATGCATACTATATTTCCTGAAAAAGCTAATTATTTCATTTAAATTTTTTATTTTATTTTTAATTTAATCCATAAAATATTTTTTTCCAATTTAAGAACGAAATTAAATAGTTTCTCTTAATAATAAATTTCATAAATTTTAAATTTTGATACAAAGTGATTTTCTATTAACTTTTTTTGTACTTTAATTAAAAATTACTTAGCATATAATAGTGACACATGATACACATATAACATAAATTAATAGTAATAAAAATAACATATAATCCAGTTTTATATATACTAGTTTTTTATTAATGTGTTTTACATGTAATTATTAGATATTGAACTCATCATTAATTACTATTTAGTTTTTATATAATTTTTTATATTTTTATTTCTCATATATTATATTTTGAACTTGTTATTAATTATCATTTGGTAGTATTTTATTTATAGTGATTATATAATATTATGACATTTTATTCATTGCATGTTTATCTCAAATTACATGTTATTTTACAATATTTTATTCATAGTAAATAAGTAATTTATGTTTAGCTCAAATTTAATATTACTTTATATTATTTTATGTTTATCTAATTTGTCCGTCCCTAAATTACTAATTTATCCAATATTAAGAGTCATATATAAAATAGAAGTGGTAAATACTTTATAATCATTTTGTATGTCCCGCTGTTCCCACTTTTATATATACTAGTTTTTCATAACGTGTTTTGCACATGATTATTAAATATTAAACTTGTCATTAATCACTATTTAATTTTTATATAATTTTTTATTAATTTATTTCATCTTATTATGATATTTTATTCATAATAAATTATAGGAGCAATGTTTATTTCAAATTCTATCAAATTGCTAATTTGTCTATTATTAATAGTTTTATATAAAATAAATGTAGTAAGTACTTTATGGTTTTAGTAATAATAAATTATGTATAGTAAATTATAATGATAAATTTATGAATTTTTTTATTAGAATTTCATTGTTTCTTGTTTTGAACTTAATTGTTCATCGCATGTTGGTTTAATGTTTATATTTTAATTGTACATCATTTTAAATTTAATTATTCAACCTCTTGAATATGATTGTTCATCATTTTGAAGTTAATTGTCCATTGCATGTTCATTACTTATAACACATTTTATTACTTATTAAGTTATTTAATTATTTTATTACTTATTAATATTTAAGTTCATTGATTTAATAAATAATAAAATAAAATAATTTGATTAATGAATTATCAATACCATTCAATAATAAATTAAATTACTAAAGGAAAAAATTAACTCAATTAACTAATACAATCAAGTTAGTGTGCTTGTACTAATTATTAGATATTTGATTCGTCATTAATTATCATTTGGTTTTTATATAAGTTTTTTTATTAATTTGTTTCGTCTTATTATGATATTTTATTCATAGTGAATTATAGAAGTATATGTTTATCTCAAAGTCTATCAAATTACTAATTTATCCATTATTAAGAGTCATTTATAACATAGAGACAGTAAGTACTTAATGGTTATTTTGTCTGTCTCCACTATTCCCCATTCATTCACATACGATGCAAGTAATTTTTAATAATTTGATTTATTATTATTAAATAAATATTAATAATAATCTTTTTTGGCAAATTAATTAAAATTACTTTTAATTGTCATATAATTAAGTCATATTTAATTTAAATATTAATAGTTATTAATTAAATTTGATTCTTATATCATACTATTTAAAAAAAAAATCATATCATATTATATGGCCAATTAATTATCTTGCCCACTATATTTGTTAATTTATTTACTATATACAAATGATTTTGTCTATTATATTTTTTTAACCGTATCTTCATAATATTTTTTATTAAATTATTTTTTATTTTTTTAATATTAATTATATATTTTTTATATATAAAATATAGTTAGCTAGTTCTAATATGATTTTACTTCTAATTAATGAATTATTAATATTATTCACTAATAAATTAAATTATTAAATGACAAAATTAAATATATTAACTAATACAATTAGGTTGTCTGCATTGCACGTAATTATTAGATATTGAACTCGTATTATAATTTATATGAAGATTAATAATTTGTCCATTATTAAGAGTCATATATAAAATAGAGATAGTAATTATTTTACAGTCATTTTGTCCATTTTCCAAATTACTAATTTATCTATTATTAAGAATTATATATAAAATAAAGGTAACAGGTACTTTACGATCATTTTCTTTGTCCTCCTATTCTTAATTATCCATTTTAATAATTAGACACGTCATTATTAATAAATAATAATAATAATAATAATAATAATGTCCAGCAAATTAATTTTATTTACTTTTAATTATCATGTAATTGAGTTATATTTAATTTAAATAGTAATGGTTGTTAATTATATTTGGTTTTTATAATTTATATGAAAGTAAATTATAAGTAAATTTTAAAAATTTAACTCATTTTGGATATGATTAAAATAGAATAATTATTGAACTATATAAAAATTATTAATCAATTATAACTTCTCAAATAACTTATAAGAATTGTATTCAGTATTTTGAAATTCATATTATATATTATGTGCATGGACTTATCATTATATAAATTCAATATTTCAGTAAAAACTATTATTATTGTACTTTAAATGACAATATGCTATAGTTATTTTTTTGTGTGCTTTCATAATATTTTTTTATTAAATTAATTTTTCTTTCTTTTCAAATTTGCATGTCTTCATATTCCTACTTTATATATAATATGATGATATAATGATTATGATATGATAATAATTTTTCACTAATGTGTCTTGCACATGATTATTAAATATTGAACTCATATTATAACTCACATGAAGATTACTAATTTATCAATTATTAAGAGTCATATGTAAAATAAAGATAGTAAATATTATACGGTCATTTTATCTGTTTCCCTATTCTCAATCATTCACGAGTGATGCACATACTTTTTAATAATTGGAGGCATCATTACTAAATAAATTATTGTCCAACAAATTAATTTTAGTTATGCTTAATTATCATGCAATTATGTCATATTTAATTTAAATATTAATTATATTTAATTCTTATATTTTATATAAAAATAAATTATATTATACTATGTACGTCAAAAAAACTTAACTCGTTATATATATGATTAAAATAAATTAGTTATTGAATTATATAAAAATTATTAAAAAATTTTAACTTCTCAAATAATTTATGACTATATTTGGATTGAGAGATTTTAAATGAATGATTTTTAACAATCCATAAATTTATGTCAAATCCATCGTTTAACTATTTAAAAAATATCAGAATCCATAAATTTTGTAAAATTTTTTATTTTTGAAAGATTTGATTTCCTACCTTTTAGGTAGAAAAGTTCAAAATCTATAAATTTTAATCAGTGATGGATTGTTGCCGCAATTTTTTTATTCTAATATTATCCTTAATAAATTAATAATATTCTAAAATTATGCTTAATTATAAAAAAATAAAAATTATTATTTTTTAATTTCAACTAATTGCTTTATTATTATCATTAAATTATTAATAAAAATATTTTTTAGCAATGTAATTAAATATTATAATATATAATAATTTTATTTTTTTAACTCTTAAAATAACCAATTTTATTTTAAAATTTTTTTAAATATATAGTGGAATTGATTGTATATTTTTAATTAATAATAAATTATTAATATTTAATGAAATGTATAATTTCAAATTAATTATTAAATCTATATATTGTGGTTATTGAACTAAATATAAGTGTAAGGGTAATTATATTATCAATTTATGTATTTTAATAGTCAAGTCAAATGATAAAATTTTTAGAATTCATGAATTTTATGAAATCTATAGATTTTAAAATCTTTCAATTTAAATGGAACTTATAAGAATTGTATTTAATATTTTGAAATTTATATTATACATTACATGTATAGTTATCATTTAGTTTAGATTTATCATTATATAAATTCAATATGTTAATGAAAATCATTGTTATTATACTTTGAACGATACAATATCTTTCTAATATTTGTTTCTTTCTTTTTAATATTAGTTATTTGATTATATATATATATATAAAAGATGTGACAATGATACATTACATATAAAAAATTATCAATATTATCAATCCATAAAAATAATTAGTAGAGACAAAACACAATATGATATGAATAAACCAAAGGTAGTCATCTGATTTTTTTTTTATGTATATAAAACATAATTACATAGTCTCGATAGATTTAGACTTATAATTAATAAATTATTAATATTATTCACTAACAAATTAAATTATTAAATGACAAAATTAATTCAATTGACTAATATATATATATATATATACATAATAATATTTATTATTTTAATTTTTAATATAAAAATATTCTTACTTTTAGTTATATAACAAAAATATCATATTATAGATTAATTAGATATAATTTACATTAATTTAAAATTAAATCATTTTTTTATTTATTATAAAATATAGTTACTTAGTCCTAATAGAATTGAATTTCTAATTAATGAATTATTAATATTATTTACTAATAAATTAAATTATTAAATAATAAAATTAGCTTAATTAACTAACACAATCATTATGGTTTTTTGGTAAATTTGTTCGTCCCCTCTTATTCGTACTTTTATATATAGTATGATATGATTATGATAAATACTAATAATTGTTAATTATATTTGATTCTTGTATTTTATATAAAAGTAAATAATATTATACTATGCAAGCAAATTTTAAAAATTTAACTCATTATATATATGATTAAAATAAATTAATTATTGAACTATATAAAAATTATTAAGAAATTATAACCTTTCAAATAACTTATAAAAGTTGTACTTAGTATTTTGAAATTCATATTATATATTGCATGATTAACTTATAAATTTAGTTAATTTAATATTTTAAAATTTTATAACTTACATATTATATATATATATATATATTATTGTTCTCTTAATTTTCAAATTTTTATAATATATTCAAAATGAAAAATAAAGTTGGCTATGCTCATATACCTAGCAAAATTTGGTTTGGCAGATAGATCTGATAGGTTGATTCCGATTTTATATTGAATTTAGTTCTAATAAAATTAGACTTCTAATAATAAATTAGTCATACTATTCACTAATAAATTAAATTATAAAATGATAAAATTAATCTAATTAACTAATACAATTATGTTAGTTTTTTGGTAAATTTATCTATCCTCCCCATTTTTCCACTTTTATATAGTACTAGTTTTTTATTAACATGCATTATACGTAATTATTAAATATTAGATTCGTCATTAATCACTATTTAATTTTTGTGTAATTTTTTTCATTTTTTATTAATTTGTTCCATCTTATTATGGTATTTTATTTATAGTGAATTATATAAATAATATTTATCTCAAATTCTATCAAATTGCTATTTTATCTATTATTAAGAGTTATATATAAAATAGAGATAGTTAGTACTTTACAGTTTTAGTAATAATAAATTATGTATATTAAATTATGATGATGAATTTATAATTTTTTTATTAGAATTTAATTGTTTATCATTTTAAATTTGATTGTTTATTATTATGAATTTGATTATTCATTATTTTAACTTAATTGTTAATTGTATATTTATCACTTATAAGTTTAATGTTTATATTTTGATTGTTCATCGTCTTAAACTTGATTGTTCATCGTCTTGAACATGATTATTCATCATTTTGAATTTGATTGTTGATTGCATGTTCATTACTTATAATACATTTTTATTACTTATTAAATTATTTAATTATTCTAATATTACTTATTAATATTTAAGTTAATTGATTTAATAAATAATAAAATAAAATAAAATAATTTGATTAATGAATTGTCGATACTATTCAATAATAAATTAAATTATTAAATGATAAAATTAATTCAATTAACTAACACAATCAAGTTGGTGTGATTGCACGTGTTTTTGTTTTATTATAATATTTTATTCATAGTGAATTATAAAACTACATATTTATCTCAAATTTCATTAAATTACTAATTTGTCTATTATTAAGAGTTATATATAATATAGATACAGTAAGTATTTTACGGTCATTTTATATATCCCTACTATTTCCAATCATCCACGTAACAATTGGATTCATCATTATCAAATAAATATTAATAATAATCTTGTATAAGAAATTAATTTTAGTTACTTTTAATTATCATGTAATTAAGTCACATTTAATTTAAATGCTAATAGTTGTTAATTATATTTGACTTTTATATCATACTATATACAAAAAAAATTATGTCATATTATCTGATCCATTAATTATTTTGCTCATTATGTTTATTAAATTATTTACTATATACAAATTATCTTGTCTATTATATTTTTTTACTTTGTCTTCCTAATATTTTTTTATTAAATTATTTTTTATTTATTTTAATATTAGTTATATATTTTTTATATATAAAACATAGTTATCTATGAATTATATATAAAATAGAGATAGTAAGTATTTTATGGTTCTAGTAATAATAAATTATATATGGTGAATTATGATGTATTTATAGATTTATTAATTAGAATTTGCATATTCATTATTTATAAGTTTATTATTTATATTTTGATTATATATCATTTTGAATTTGATTGTTGATCCTCTTAAACATAATTATTCATTATTTTAAATTTGATTGTTTACTGTATATTTTTTACTTATAACATATTTTTATTACTTATTAAGTTATTTAATGACTTTATTACATATCAATATTTAAGTTAATTAATTTAATACGTAATAAATTAATAAAATAAAATAATTTTACTTAATATTTTAATGGAAAAATATTTAAAAATAATATAAATATTATATAACATAATTAAATATTATATAAAATAATATAAAAATAAAATATTATAATATATTAATATTAAATTTATGTTAAAATAAATAAAATAATATAATTCACAAATATATCAAATTTAATATTTTTTATGCAAAACAATAAATAACAAATAATTAAGACACTCAATAATACAAAATAATCAAGTCAATTAATTTAATAAGTAATAAAAATTAGTAAAATAAAATAATTTAAATATTTAATATTTTATAATAGGAAAATATTTAAGATAATATAAATACTATATAAAATAAAATAAAAAATAAAATTCAAATAATATTAATATTAAATTTATATGGAGATGATTGTTAATTATATTTGATTCTTATATCATACTATATATAAAAAAATCATGCCAAATTATTTAGCTCATTTTCAATATCAATCCTACCCATTATGTTTGTTAATTTATTTACTATATACAAATTATCCTGTCAATTATATTTCTTTTTACTGTGTTTTCCTAATATTTTTTATTAAATTTTTTTCTTTCTCTTTAATGTTAGCTATTTGATTTTCTTATATATAAAATATAGTTACATAATCATAATAAAATTGGACATTAACCGTTTAACTAATACAATTATATTCTCTTTTTAGTTAATTTGTCTGTCATATTTATTCCCACTTTTATACATAATAAAAATCATATATAAAATATAATTAATAAATATTTTACGGTCACTTTATCTATCATTTATATTCTCACATCGTATCATTTGATATTTTTTATAAAAAAAGATAAATTATGCATAAATAAATGTTAATGGTGCATAAAAGATATCAACAAACAAAAATTTTGTAAAGTCTTGGTCAATATTACATGTAAGCCATCTTTTTACTCTTTTTGACAGTGCATATTACATATTATCCATTATATACCTTTGAATTATTTTTTTCTTTATTCTTATAGTAATTATTTTATTTATATATAAAAGATAATTATATAGTTCTAATAGAATTTAGTTTCTAATTAATGAATTATAATATCAATCACTAATAAATTAAATTATTAAATGATAAAATTAACTCAATTAACTAATATAATCAAACTAACTTTTTAGTAAATTTGCATGTTCCCCTCTATTCCCACTTTAATATAGTACTAATTTTTCATTAACATGTCTTGCATATGATTATTATATATTAAATTTGTCATTAAACTAATTTTTGGTAAATTTGCTTATTCTCCCATATTTTCACTTTTATATTATTATTATAGGAAGACAAAAATATTTGATATTTCACATTCTAAGTTTTTTAGGTTTTTAGATTACAAATTTCAATATTCATTAATTTATATAATTATATTTATAATTTTTGGTAAATTTATCTGTTTCCTTGTGTTCCCACTAATAATATTATAGGAAGATGAAAACAAATTATAATATTCATTAGTTTATATAATTAAATTGATAATATAATTTTTTATTATTTTTTTAGAAAAATTAATAAGATTTATAAATAAATGATAATTTCAAATGATTATTAAAATATAAGAATTAATTATACAACTAAACACTAATCTTAAACATTAATTCTGTTGAATCAAATATCAAACTTAATTTTGTCGATCGATTTATTATTTATATATTTGGGCTTAACAAATATTGACAAAACATATATCCAAATATTTATAATTATCCATTTTCACAAGAGTTCTCAATTTTTTAATGAATTTTTTTTATATAAATAGAGTTTGTGCTTTTATTTATGAATTAAATCAATAATATATCAATTAAATAAATTATATATATATATATATATAATATAGTTACCTAATCTTAATAGAATTGAACTTCTAATTAATGAATTATTATATCATTCGCTAATAAATTAAATTATTAAATAATAAAATTAACTCAATTAACTAATACAATTAAATTTATTTTTTTTTATAATTTTATCTGGCCCTACTCCCACTTTTATATATATATTACAAATTTTATGTTTAATTAATTAGATGATTTTTTTTAACATTGTGATTATTTTTGCTTAATCTGATTTATTTTGAATTTTCATATTCCATTAATTAATTAAAATTTTATATTTATATTTTATTTCTTATTTAAACCGTACTTAATTTAATTTCTCTAATTTCAAACCCTAAACTAATTAATTTTCTAAAATTAAACTCACTCGGTTTGGTTTGAAAACAATAAATACAATTAGGCTCTATTTGTTTCGCGGAAATTCTGCATTTTCCTACAATTAGTGCATCTAGAAAAATTGGTTAACGAAAAATATTTTCTTAGTCAAAAGAAAAACTAAGTCATTTTTAGCATTTCTATAATTTTGCATGTCCCTCCTACACCAAACACACCCTTTCTCTTCTTTTTCTTTCTCCCTTTCTCGGCAAAACCACCAAAATCTATATATTTTCTTAAGTTTGTGACCAACAAACTTAAGAATATCAAAGCCAAAATATCTCTAGGTACATACGAACTCTTATTCCAATTTACAATTCTATTTTGAAAAGAATTTGTTAATTAGGATAAAAAATCATTCATTATCTTATTTTCATTTAAATAGAAAATAAATAAATGATTTCAATTTTATCTATTAGATTATTTCTAATCAAGATAAAATTTCTTATGAGATAATTTATCTATTTTAAATTTAATTCTAATTAAATTATAATTTCTAAAATTTAAAATAATTATCTAATAAATATTATTTTTCACATCATTCAATAAGATATTAATTTTTGTTTACTTGTGGACTCAAGTCTCAACTTGCTAATTGACAAAATATGTAATTATACAATCAATTAAATGAGCTAGCTCGATGATCATATGGGCACATATATAGGCACATATAATAGTGGTTACCAATAATTTACCTATAATTAAATAGGTTCAATTATTAATTCCAAACTATTCAACTAAAAGATTGGAAACTTCATAATTGTATGTTGTCAGAGATTAATATAAATTTGACTCATGCCACATTGATTTCTTTACTTAGTAATCCTTTGTATAATATCAATAATTAAATTAATATCTTAACTGTCTAATTAATTTAATTATATCTTATACCTTGATACTTACTAATTTTCTCTAATGATCATATTTCAACAATTTCATTATAAAAACTAATTTATAATTATTGTTAACACACTCTGACTAGAGAATTTAATGATCAAGTACCAAAAATCCATCAAGAGATATTTTAGTACAAATTTTATATTGTTAATTAATAATTATCACAATTCATAAATACACTCACCAAGTTATTGAGAATATTGACTTTTAATTAAGTCTCACTCATTAGTAACTCAAATGAATTAATATTTATAAATATGAAATTATAATTAACTCAAGATTAATATTGTAGTAAAATTAATGCTTATGAGATTTAATAAATCTGACAGTTATTTAAAATTATTAAATCTCATTTTTTATCATGTTCTATGTAGACAAACTATATAAATAAATTCATACATGATCAAGACAAATCATTCAATGAATTTACTACAGTCCAAACATAAATAAAGTGTCCAACTTTATTTATCAACTGTGAAACACAATTATTTAATCATAAAATAACTTGTATTTATGTTTTCTGTAATTATTTATAAAAATCACATAAATACATATGATATGATTAAAAGGACATTTAATTAAAATTTTCATGAAAACTATATATATATATATATATATATACACCTCAATAGTTTTATCATCAAAAAATAAAAATGTAATAAATACATAATATGCTTTGAAGAGCATATAATCCCAACATGTTGTACATCTATTAGTCATTTGCAGACACATCAGTCAGTTGGAAACTCTATTTTACTTGACTGAAGTTCAAAATTGTAAGGGACTGTTACAAGCGTTCTCGCACCTATCAGCTGCATGCAGGAATGCGCTAATGGCACTATAGACCCATGCACCTAGGCAACAACACACAATTGTCGGATAGTGGTAGGGCAGAGCATGGCAACGCAGCAACAGGCCATGCGCCAATGCTGCTATACGAAAGACCATGCGCCCAGGTAGTGATAGGCACTTGCACGCACCAAGGCAATTGTAGGCTAGCCACCTACGTTAGGCAGAGAAATGGGCTTAGTTGGTGTTATCTTTTATTAGTCAATTGTTACATAATTCGTAATCATTCCACATAGCCATATGCATGTCTCAGTGTAACATATCCTTGTGATATTAATTCAAACATAATTGTATCTCTTATCAAAAAATTCCATAACCATGTTGCATTCTCATCGTACATATTGAGTTCAAGTCACATGTTGTCATATTTAACATATATTACATGTTTAAGAGAAATTCATGTTCATGCTTTTTAAGAATGTGTATCATACCAAATCTTATATTTTTGGGATTTACAACCTTATACAGTCATTAGGAATCATGACAAACATGTTTGAGGGTCATTTGAATTAATATGGAGGGCAACTACACTGGTTGCACGTGTGACAGATTGTCACGCACATGATAGTGTATGACTAGCAGTTGTCATGCCTGTGAGAGTATCGTCCTCTGCACCCATCTCGCGGTAAACCATTTTTCTGTCCCGAACTTCATCCAAAACCTAGGTTTTCACCAATGTCACACACAATAGCATACAAGTCTCTACATTAGTCAATTGCTAACACTCTATCAACATGCAATTTCACCTTTTAACATCAAAATCATGCCACCAATATCATATTGCTAGTTAAAAGCCATAAACATGACAAATAATCAACAACCATCATTTTTTAATATCTCAAACACCAAACTCATGCCAATATTCATCTTCATCATAAAATATCACAAGAATGGAGTGGAATGAATAATTAAATAAAAATGCTCACATGTACTACCTCAAAATGGAGCCTTAACACTTTAAGCCTCTTAAGTTTATTCGTGCTCTTGGTGGTTTTCACCACCCATTCTAGCACCTATTAACCCATTTGGAATGAATCTACATCAAGAACAAAAATGGTGGAAAACTATAGAAAAGAAAGTTTTCAACATCACTTACCCCTTCCTTTGCTAAGAACAAGATGGGTTTGGGTATCTAGGCTTTTCATTTCTTTATATTCTTCAAGAAAATAGCTTATTTAGCTTCAACAACTCCATTTTTTCTTCTTTTTCAAATTAGCTTCAATGTAACACCTTATACTTGTGGCTATCAATTATACTTGTATCATGTTATCATGTATTGCATAGAATAAGACATAGTCCTGTTTATAATGAGGGATAAATTTTTTTTTGAATCATATAACATTTCACTTTGTAGCATTTAGCAATTCAGCAAAGCACAACAGCTTGACTATATACATAATATATATATATATATATATATCACATCATTGTGTATTCACTATATTATACGTATACGGACATACAGTCCAAAATATAAAAGTCATGTCCCTATACATATGTGAAATGCAAGGAGAGAGATTGGTGAGACTCGGCCGGTGACCTGTGATCCATGTCTTCTATATGGTATGCACCTCCAAAATGAGCTAATTACTCTTCTTTGCCTGAAAGATGATGCAATTTGATGAGTTGAAACTCAATGAGAATAATCATCAAAAGTTTTCTAAAGTAATAAGTCGGTCGCAATTACAAGTAGTAATCATCATTCTATTTATCAATATCAAATGAATATAAATAATATTAAATCATGTAAACATTTCATTTACTTATGCTTATGTCATTTTCTTGTATTGTGACCAGGCTAAATAGACATTGTCCCGAGTTTCCATGTGAACATTTGCTTTTGCTAGCTAGCTTGATCATTTGTAATATTTGCACATTTGTTAGGCCATAGGCCTTTTCTTTTGATTTTGAACATTTGTTTAGGCCATAGGCCTCTTCTTTTGCTTTAAAATGCCATTTAGCTAGTCACAACACATTTTTAAGTCCATATGCATTTGCAACAATCATTATACATTTCAGTCAACTTTTGCCTTATATAAAGAAAACCTATACATGTAATTCAAACATATACTTTACATTCAATACAGTCTTGTTAACCATATCATAGCAATCATGTAATTCAAATAAAGCAAATCAAGTCACATTACACGTAGCACGTAATAATCACATTACACATAGCACATACCAAAGAAATCGTTTGATAATTAAACTCACCTTTTTCTTTTGATATTGAGCCTCTAACTTACTGTCTTTCGCTTCGTTGGGGATCTCCAATATGTTGTGAGCCTAATTGAATGTATACTTGGTCAATTGGTAGCCAAATAAACTTAGTAAAACTTAAACAAATTGAAATATGCATTTTAAGGATCACTAACTAGGGTTTGGTATAATGGCAATGTGACCTTCATGTGTTCATTAGCTTATAACTTTTCTATACTAGTCCAATTTGTATGATTATTATTTCTAATTAAAGCTAACATGCATTGATACAACATAATTTTCATAACAATTGGACCATTGTGGAATATTTTATGCAATTTATAAACATGTTCTGTTCTCTGCCCTGTTTTTGACCTTAGGCAGTTTTAGGACACCAAATTTGCTTCTTCATATCTTACAACGTGTAAATCATATTTGTATGAAACTTTTTATGAACATAGATATGTTAAAATGGAACATTTTTCATTTGACAACTTTCATCCATTCTGCCTCTAAGGTCCTCATATGGTAGGGTAATGTGACTGGTCAGAAACAAGGCTGGCATTCAAACCAGTATGATTTCTGAAGGCTATAACTCACAACATACATAACATATTGAGGTGAAATTTATGCCAAAATTTAGCTAAGACATGTATCTATAATCTTCATGTTTTGACCATACAAACTATGTCTATAAGGAGCTCAAAATTGGCAAACAACTAACTGGACCTGCCTAGGACACTAAGGAGGCAGCTCAAATATGGAACAAGCATAACTCTCTTGCCTAATACTCAACTTCTGCCTATAATCTGGTCCTAAAATTTGGTATGCAATAGATAACACATATATCTACAACTTTTATGTTTTGAGCTTCCTCAAATACCAACTCTATCGTATAAAAATAGAATCAAAACAGAAAGTAATTCAACTAGGTTCCTCAATGGAACCAGTTCCAGTCCGATACCAATATCTTTCCACAAACACCAAATCATGCAAAACCATTTATATAGCCTTAAACCTAAGATATAAAGCTACAACTTTTATGTTTTGTATTTCTTTAGATTCAGTCTACAACTGGAAGGAAAGGCCAACTTACTGCGCTTAAAACAGAATCAAGAATTACACTATGTTGCTTGTGCCTTCATAAACCTAGCTTAACTAATTTCTTAACTCAAAATTAACATACAAGAGAGGAGAATTACCTTAAATATAGCCAGATGATGGAGTTTGGGGCTTGGAATTAGATGAAAATAAAGAAAGAGATGGAAAAGCAAGAAATGGGAAAGAAGGCAGCTTAAAGCCCTCTTTAAACAACTCACTTTTCTTCTTCTTCTCTTTTTTTTCTTTTCTTCTTTTTTTTTAACTTTTTCTGATTTATTTATTTATTTTAAATAATAAATAAATAATTAAATTAATTAATTAATTATTATTTTCTCTACATATTTACATGTACCTAATACCAAAAATACTATTTAGTCAAATTGTTTACTTTAATTAATTTCACTATGCCAATTTTCATTTATTTCAAATTTAATCATTTATTTAATTAATTTTCAATACCTTGTCATTCTCATATAATTATAACTTGACACGTGCGACTTGCTCTTTTTACGATAAACCGATCCGTATCAAGTCTATCTCGTGAACACGTTCACGCCAAAATCCCTTTGTATGTATGTGATTCATGTGAATGACATTTATAAAATGTACGTGTTCAAATGAAATGTATGTGATAATACTTGTGGGAAAATCGAGGATGTTACACTTTTTATTTCAAGTAAATTTGTTAAAGAGGATAATATTGTTTCTTATAATAATACATGAGTATTAGTTACCACATGTATAAGATATGTAAGACCAAACAAACAATAGAAAGCTTAAGAAGGGATAGTTGAAACTGTGCATATTAGCTATAAAGCAATAATTGCTACAATAGGTATAAAGATTTAAGTTTCAACATTATCTAGTAAGTTTTTTCAAAGGATTAAAAAGTTGTAGTTTTGTTTTAGTGTATAAATAAAAAATATAATTTGTTTAATAGCGGAACAAAAGTTTTTCGTTTGACTATTAAGAACAATTGTTGTTCTATATGGTCAAATGATATTCCTTATGAAACTAAAATATTTTGCAATAGAGTTTATGATCTTTGAATGCTTGATTTTATCCTTCATGTCAAATTTAAAAGGTTGATGACCTAAAACTGAAAATTATGGCATTGTCAGCTTAGCCATATAAAGGAGAATCACATGACTAAGTTACAAGAGTATAGCAACTTGTGGTCATTTGATTATGAATTATATGACCTATGTGAATCAGATTTACTAAGCAAGTAGACAAAATCACCTTTTTGTGAAAAGGGTGGATATGCAAAAAGGCTGATGGACCTTGTACATATAAATATATGTCGACCAATGTTCATGCACGCCATAAATGGTCTTGTATACTTCATTACCCTTAATTATGATCACTCATAATTTAGGTGTTTGTATATGATGAGATACAAATTTGAACCTTTGAAATATTTAAAGAATTCAAAAATGAAGTAGATGAACAATTCGGCAAAAGCATTAAGACATTTAAATTAGATTAAAGTGAAATAATAATTAAGCTAAATGTTTCGATGTCATCTAAGAGATAATAGGATTTTATTCAATTTATTCCACCTTATACTTTATAACATAATAATGTACTTAAAATGGAAAAACTGAACTTGTTAGACATAGCGAGGTCCATGATAAGCTTTATAGAATTCCTTAAAGTTCCTTTTATGGTCATGCACATAGGATTAGGTTTATATGATAAACATAATATCTTATCAGTTAGTTGATGTTTTTCCGTATAAGATATGAAACAATATAAAACCTATTCTTTTATAAATGGAAGTTTAGGATTGTCCTACTTAAAAGAAGCATAAAATGTTAGATTAGTCAAAAGCTAAATCTTACCTAATGTCTGTATATGGGTTAACCAATGAGAGTAATTTGGATATCGATTTTATAGCTAGTTAGAACAAAAGGTGTTTGTTTCAAAGTATGCTATATTTCAAGAGAAAGAGTTTCTTCTATAAGAAGATAGTGGGAGCAAGAATGAACTTTATGAAGTTCAAAGATGCTCAAGTAGATACAAATCAACTAACAAAGCCCAAATATATTATTCATATAGTAATAGTAAGACCTTAATGAAAACAAGAGCTTCAAAAATAAAGTAGGATACGGGTTGTTTCTAAGAGATATAAATCTCTTATATGTGAACAAAAGGTCATATTACTCATAGAGGATGATGAGCCTACTACTTATGAAAAAGTTCTAAAATGTTCAAAATATGACTAATGGCGAAAGCCATGAGTCCACAATAAATTCCGTGTTTGAAAACTAAGGACTTTGGTTGACCCATCTGAAGGGATAAAAGCCCTTTAGGTGAAAGTTAGTTTTCAAGATGAAGATTGACATGGAAAGTAACATAGTTACCTATAAAGCTAGGGTTGATAGTTAAAGGACATTGTCAAAGACAAGGGTTGACTTTGACAAGACCTTTTACTCCATTTACTATGCTTAAATCTATCATGTCACTCCTAGCCATTGCTACTCATGATGATAAGATTTGGCAAATGGATATGAAGATAGCTTTCATTAAGAAAATCTAACCTAGGATGTGTTCATGAAACAACCTAAGGGATTCATATCCAATGATGGCGAAACATGATGCAAATTGCAAAATTCATTGATGGATTGATGCAAACATTCGAGAGTTGAAACATCCAAATTGATGAGGTAATCAAAAAGTTTATTTTCTCACAATATGTGGATGAATCTTTTATTTTCAAGAAGGTTAGTGGAAGTGTCATCAAATTCATAATGAAGTATGTGGAAGACATACTGTTTGTAGGAAACGATATCTCATTTATAAGTTAGTCTATTTGTTACTCTAAAGTATTTCTCCAAGAAAGATTTTAAAAGTAACCTACGAAAGGGGATTAAGATCTATAGAGATAAATCTAAAAGGTTATTTGATGTTTCTTAGTCTATATAGCTAAGATGCTAAAAATGTTTAGCATGGACCAGTCCATGAGAGAGTTTATTCTTATGATAGGATTACCTTCTCTAAATCCTTTTTTCCAAAGACATAAGATAAATGGATTGGCACGAATGGCACTCCATAAGCTTTAGTATTGGATGTATTTTATGTTACTTTATATACTAGGCCCAATGGATATCAAGCTCTGAGTGTCATGAGTGGATATTAATGTTAGAGAAGTGCTTTAAAGGCAATCACCTTTAGCACTTATTGTACAAATTCATTTCACATGAATAAAGACATTTTCAATTATTAATGTTCATTTATTCTATGAATTGATTGGATCTTAAATTAATAAATAAAGTCCATAGTATAAACATAGCATGAAGGAAATTATGATGGGATCATGATATCGAGATTCCTATCATGTGCAATTATATTTATCTAAATCATCCCTAACCATAGAATCAATGAGATAGGACATTGTTGATCTAGACAGGGTAGCATACGTTTTACTCTTTGATTGGATCAAATAGTAGTTCTCATAAACTATAAACATGAGATGTTTAAAGTTAATATGTGGATGTTCGCTAGAGTAGTCAAGTACATTGAAGACCCGCTATGAAATTATGATATACGTATTATAAACATATGTCAATCATAATTTCATTATAGTAATGGTGCAAATATCTTTAGACTTGAGGTGTTCAAGATTATCTTGGATACTGATCTTATACTTTGACTCCATTTTTTATTACCTCTGGAAGAGGTCGCTCATAGGATGGTGATTGGATATAGTTTGAGGTATTCGAAGATAGTTGGGTAGCCAACAAATGATTCACTACTCCTGTTAAAAGGAGAGCATATCAACGGCCACTTGTTGGGATCATTACTTAGGAAACTTTGGCTAAAGTAGGATTGCCCCGAAGAAGGTCTTCAGAGACATCTTTATGAGTAATGAGTCTCAGTGACAAGTACTAACATCACTTGGACTAAATGTGACGTAGTCAGTCTAATAGGAGTTGACACTTAGACCATGCTCTGAACGGAATAGGGTATAGTGAGGGTAAAAGGATGAATTGTATAGATATTGCTTATGGAAAGGTTCGTAGTCAAACCACTGACTTTTTTGGTGAATTAGGGGTCATAATGTGTTGCTAGATATTGCTCATGACTTGCTCAAGATCAAGTGTTGATCTGAGTGGCCAACATAGCTGAAAACCTAATGAGTCACACGCATTGAAGGTGCGAAAAGGAAGTAAAATGGGTCATTGGATAGGATCCAAATGGAGAGAGAAAAGTTTGATCCAGGTAGTTTTCTGCTCAGGAATGGTACATTCTCGAGCGAGACGAAGGTCACGGTCGAGACATACATGTCCTAGTCGGTATTTGCTATTAAACCATAATTGCACTTGTTCCCGATCGGGACATGAGATGTCATGACCAGGAACCGCTCGATTTGGACATTTTTCGACCATAACAGGTGTGTCCTGATCGAGATCAACATTAGAATAGGAAATATAATTTGATTAGGATTCTTTGAGCGAGGGTTTTGAACCCTAATTGCTCAAGGACTATAAATAGTCCTTTTTTCTGACATTCAAATATAATTGCTCACAAAGAACAAAATTGTTTTCGTTCTTCCCTCTCCTCTCTTGCATCTTCTCTTGTTAGCATAAGAGATTGTGCAAAACCTATAGCCTAAAAGGTTTTCCTCGTATCCTTCACGTGGATTATCGTTAAAGGTGATCCTAGGAAGGAATACTCTAGTTTGCGACAACCCGGTTAGGTGAAACGAATGACAAAAACTCTAACAAAAGGTAATTTTCTTCAAACCTTCTATTGTTGGATAATTGATTAAGACTATATAGGTTGTTCCAGTAATTTGGGATTATAGTATTTTAAATTCCGTTGTGCATGTAAATGTGATATGCATGGTGTAATCCCAATAGTGGTATCAAAGCCTCCCTATGGTTGTCTTAATCAATTTTAATTTAAATAACAATTAGTTTGCATGAAAATTGGATTTAGGATTCTTAAAGTTTAATGAGATTAAATCTAATCGATTTTATTTTCATTGTTATTAATCTGTTCATGTGATGTTCTGGAATTAATGAGAATGAATGACTTGATACAAATTTAATTTGTATGATTGTTGGTTGGCATTGTGTTTTGATTGTCAAAACTAGGGTTTTAAATTGTTTAATATGATTAAATCCTTGATTTTCTTGATATGTTCTATCATGATTGTTTATTTGATAAACACATGAACCGAAAATGTATTTAGAACATTAGTTTGGATTTTGAACAGATCGAATAGAGTTTTGAAAGAGTTTCAGAATTCTAAAAATGCAAAAGTCCTGATCGGAAAAATAGTTTCCCAACTGGGACAATGCCCAGTTCCAGTTTTCGTTTTAATTTGTAATTTCAATTTTCTAGCACCTTCAAATTCATAAAATTGTAATTTTGTGGAATATTTTGATATTTTGTAACTATGTCATATTGTTAATTTAATTCCTCTTGATTCCATTTTAATTTTGGAATTTAATTGATTCGGTTTGAGTGTTTTGCGATTGGTTCGCTAATATGAAATTCTACTTTGGATTAGCTTGAGCTAATCTATAGATGCCCAGATAGATAATATATTCTTTAGAATTATTAGAAATTTCGCATTTGATTCGATATGGAATTAAGTTGACACTAGTTTGACTAGATTTAGACATATATGAAATAATTAAATTATTTAATTATTTGATATCAAAATTAAGGTGATTTAATTTGGAAATAATTTCTGGAAAATTTTGGTTTTAATTGATAATGTGATTATGGAATTAAACCCAAAATGAAATTACATGATAATGGCCAAATGGGACCCAAATTTTAATTTTGTAGATTATTTTATTTTGCATTAGAGAAAGTATACTAAAGGTGTATGATGGCATGATGGATGATTATGGACTAGATCAATGTGATTGAGCATACGTAAATTTTAATTTTTTATTTGGTAAATAGGGTCTTCGTGTCCTTGTCTCTCTCTATACTCTCTTGTATTTCTCTTCTCATCTAATTCCCCTCAAATGTAAATTGAAGTTTTTTGATTTTAATATTATGTAATTAGATTATATAGGATTAGATTAGGATTTAAGTGCAAGGAGCAAGAAGCCATAAGGTGGTACCAATATACAAAAAGACTTAGAATAGGATTTTGAATTCTATTTTGAGTTGTAATTCATGCATCTACCTAGCTGAGACCTAATCAATCATTCAATGGCTCGAGGGATTGATGTTAGATTGTCCATAATCATGTCATATAGTTATTGTAACTATCGAATGTATGTCTATGTGATGAATGAAACCCCTCAATAAATAATAATTAAGACTAACGCCTTCCATGAATGTGGGAAAAACTGGAGTTCTTCTAGATATTGGGTTATTGAGCTGACTCAAGCCCGCTCTATAAGAATATATTCAAACCATTGAAATATGATTTCATGATTAATGGGTTAGTCTTAACCAATTTCATTGATTTGTTAAGCTGACTCAAGGTCAATGTAAGTTGGAGGTGATGTTGGGTAAGTGTATATGGGATATACACATGTTAAGAGTTAATAGCCCAATGATTTGTACACACATCAATTAGTTGATAGCACAATTCGGTAGTTGCATGTGAATTGCAATTGGTATGGATCAGATGCCTACCAAATTTGACTCAAGAAGGCTTGTTGAGCTAACTCAAAGTTTTCTTAAGTAGGAATTGGATACTGACCCATTAGGAGAACTTCCAATGGGTTCTCTCAAATTTATAGTGAGAGCTATGGATTCATAATAAAAGTGGGAGCCATAATGCGTATTATTAAAGACCTAATAATCATGCATTTTATATGTACACATCTAACATGCTCTCTTTTACATCTAGGTTGTTAGAATCATTATCATGACTACAAGTATAAATTTGCAATCTCTAATGGAAATAAATAAATTGATTGGGGCCAATTTCCTAGACTAGCTTAGGAATTTGAAAATTGATCTCAAATCCGAGAAAATAAGCTATACTTTGGATGAGCCACTTCTGACCCCCTACTGCTAATGCTTCTAAAGAGGTTCAGAAGGCTTACAAAAAGTATCTCGATGATAGTGAGATGACAAGTTGTATCATGCTTACTACTATGTCATTTGAGTTGCAGAAATAGCATGAGGCTATAGATGCTAACACTATAGTTTATCATCTTAGGGAGCTTTTTGACAAGCAAGTACGATCTGAAAGGTTCGGGATCTCTAAGCTGCTCTTCTGTTCCAAAATGATTGAGGGGACATCTCCAGTGCAATATGCATTGAAGATGAATGGCTATATTGAGAGGTTGGTCGACTTGGGGTTTGTGATGGATCATGAATTTAGTATAGACTTAATTCTTAGTGGTTTGACCGATAGTTTTGTACATTTTATTCTTAACTATAGGATGAACCAGATTTCCACTACTATTTCCAAGCAGATCAACATGCTCAAGAAAGTTGAGCCATCTGTCAAGAAGGATAATAAAGCTGTGATGCTAGTAGATTCTTCTAGTTCAAAAAAAAAAAAAGAACAAGTAGAAGTCCACAAAACCTAAGAGAGGAGTGGCCAAGAAGAAGGCCAAAGAGACTGCCCCCAAGGGAACTTGCTTCCATTGTGGCAAAGATGGCCATTAGAAGAGGAACTACAAGGCCTATTTGGAGTCCTTGAAGAAGAAGGCATCTGATGCCCTATCTACTTCAGGTATTTTTGTCATTGATATTCATACTGTTTCTAATAATAAGATTTAGGTATTGGATACCGGTTGTGGCTCACACATATGTACTAATATGCAGGGCCTAAGGAACATTAGACAGCTCAAAAAGGGAGAGTCATACCTATGTGTTGGGAATGGAGCAAGAGTTGTTGCCTTAGCTATAAGAACACATGTCTTGGCCCTTCCAAGTAGACTTATAATAGAATTAGATAATTGCTTTTATGTTTCAGCATTGACTAAGAATATAATTTCTATTTCTAGTTTGAATAGAAGTGGATTTGGTTTAACAATTAATAGCAATGGTTGCTCAATAATATTAAATAATATTCTTTATGATACTAGAACTTTGTGCAATGGAATTTAAATTCTTGACATGTCTAGTTGTATTTACAATATTGATGACAATAATAAAAGAACAAAAATAGATAAACCTAAACCATCATACTTATGGCATTGTCGCATTGGCCATATAAATGAGAGGTGCATATCTAAACTATATAATGATGGTAGTTTAGGGTCATTTGATTGTGAATCATATGACACTTGTGATTCTTATTGTAACACCTTATACTTGTGGATATCACTTATACTTATATCATATTATCGTATATTGCATAGAATAGGACATAGTCCTGTTTATAATGAGGGATAATTTTTTTTTTATCACATAATATTATCACATTGCAACATTTGACAGCTCAGCTAAGCATCACATCCTGACTATAAACCTACTATATCACATATGTTAACAATTCAGACGCTATGTTCAATTATTTCAGTTAGAAAGGTTAAAGCCAAATACACATTTACACATCATTGCATATTTAGTAATTTATACATATACAGACACACAACCCAAAATACAAATGTCATGTTCCTATACATATGTGCAATGCAAGGAGAGAGATT
>CATIWF010175806.1:0-16399 GCA_949630135.1 Balakata baccata
CTAGCTTGTTTTTAATTTATAATCTAATCTTCATCATGTGATTGTTTCAACAATATTAATTACTGTTCAAAATTCGTCCAAATTAAACACTTTGGTCTTCTCCTTAGATGACCACCCACCCCTGCACTGCCAATTAAGGAAGGCTATTTTATCAAGTCTAATTTTATTAGATTTTTATTTTTTTAATTGAATTTATTCATAAATCTAAGAGGGGAAAAAGAAAAATAATTGTTTTTATTCATAAATTATTATATGAAGGATAACTTAATTAATAAATTTAATATAAAATAGTTCAGTCAAAAAAACTTTAGATAAAATCCAATATATGCTGTCATTTTTAGATTAATTTAATTATATTAATTATTTTATTCACATCGAATTAGTTTATACACGCCAGTTTATATAGAGTTATTTGATATTACTATTAAGTATCTTAAAAATATATTTTGAATTTTTTTAATTCAATCGACTAATTTTTTTAATTTTTTATAAACCATTCTATTTATCTATTTGTACTAAAAATAATTTTTCAAACTCACAAAAATTAAAAATACAAATTTTCTATATTAAAATTTTTCTATCTAATCTTTGTAATATATATCAAGAAAATTTACAAGGGATGAATGATTGACATTTGAGCGCGTGGAAATCACATGGAATGGAAGAGTGAGGTTTTCTACAGAATAAAATAGCTGGCACCTTCCATTCCGAGCGCATTTATTTACTGTAAATTCAATTTTACTAATTTAGATATTAATTATATTAATCTGTAATACTATTTTCCTACCTAATGCAAGCACACATCATTGGTGTCGGAAACTACTGAAATTATATAAAATAATAAACATAAATAAATATGATAATTACAAGAATTAAAAACTTAATAATAAAAAATCAATTAAATAGAATTTTAATTAAAAAATTAATTTCAAAATCTTATAAAATTTAAGTACAAAAAATATTTTTTCCCTAAAAAATTTTCTACAATATGGAGCCCATTTTTTTCTATCCTTCTATGGTAAACCGATGTATTGATAAGTCTATATATATATATATATAATTTAAACTGTTTACTATGCATGGTTGTAAAAATCAACTGGTTCAACATAAAAGTTTAGAAATTAGTTTTTAGGCAGGATGATTTTTATTTATAAATTCAGAAAAAAACATGGTCTAGCCAAAAAAACAAGTGATTTGGCCGGTTCAACTGGAAAAATTGGAAATCAGATTAGATTGACCGGTTTTTCTGAATAATTTTATTTTTTTGTAAAAAAAATTTAATTATTAAATTTGGTCTAATTTAGCTAATTCAATCGGTTCAATAAAAAAATTTACTCCAAAACTAGATTGGTCAGCTATAAACTAGTCAAATTAATCAAAGTGCATATATTTTTGAAAGCTTAACTCATCTTTATTTATAATAAGTTATGCTATCTTTTTTTTTATATGCGATTGTTGATTCCTTTTTATATTTTTTTTCTTACTCTCTTTTTATATTATTTTTTTCTTTACAATTTGAGATTTTTAACTTATCTTTATATTTAATTATTAATTAAATATTTAGTTATACAAGTATATGAAATATAATTTTTTTTAAAAAATATATAAAATAGGTAATATTAATTTTGTAAATTATGAATAATTTTCAACCATTTATATTTTATTTTTATTATATTTAAAATAAAATATTATATTTTATGAAAATATTATATAAATTAGTTCTTGTTCGACTATAATTTGATCTTAAAACATTTACATACCGGGTTTTTTTTGATTTATTGAGTGAACCAATTTTCTTTACTCTTTTGTATTGAAAAAAAGTAGTAGTAAGAGATAGAATTAGAAAAATATTTAAAAAAAAAAAAATTAAATCAAGTGGTCTCCAACCAACACCAACCCATCTCTCTCTCTCTCTCTCTCTCTCTCTCTCTCTCTCTCAATGTTTCTTTTATAATGTCGCTCCTTCACTCTCAAAATTTTCAGGGCTCAATCTCAATTCAGCTCTCGTATCTCTTTTATATTTTATCTTTTTCTCTCCTTCCAAACAAACACTGAGCCCTTTTCTTTCTCATTTTTCAACATAATTATACAATACAGTCATAAATAAAACCAGCGAATTAAACTGCAACACCCCATTTGTTTCAATAAAGATTTAGGAGATTTCTTCATCAATTAGTCAATAATGGCTTCGCCACCAGACACAAGCAAAACCATAAAGCTAGAAAGATACAACAGCTACATCCGCAGAATTCACACCACTAAAGTCCTTAATGCTTCTTCTAAGCTTCTCTTCCGTTCCACTCTCCTTATTGCTCTGGTTCTCATTCTCTTCTTCGCCATCAACTATCCTCCGCTTTCTGATCACAATACCAACAATAACAACCATTTGCATCACCACAACTTCCTCTCCACAGCTTTCTTCCCCTCTTCCTCGGCGGTCGGTGGTCCCGCCTGGGAGAAACAAGTCCGCCACTCTGCCACCCCTCGTCGCCCAAATGGGTTCTCTGTTTTGGTCACGGGCGCTGCCGGATTCGTGGGATCGCACTGCTCACTGGCTCTAAAAAAGAGAGGCGATGGAGTTCTGGGATTGGACAATTTCAACAATTATTACGACCCATCATTGAAAAGAGCCAGACAGAAGCTTCTGCAGAAGCACCAAGTGTTCATCGTCGAAGGCGATCTAAACGACGCTCAATTGTTAACCAAACTGTTTGATGTGGTTCCCTTCACCCATATACTCCATCTCGCAGCTCAAGCTGGCGTTCGCTACGCAATGCAGAACCCACAATCCTACGTTAGCTCAAACATCGCTGGCTTCATCAATCTTCTCGAAGTAGCAAAATCTGCAAATCCTCAGCCCGCTATAGTCTGGGCTTCTTCGAGCTCTGTTTACGGCTTGAACACCGAAGTCCCCTTCTCAGAAAATCACAGAACAGATCAACCAGCAAGCCTCTATGCAGCAACGAAGAAAGCAGGGGAAGAAATCGCACACACTTATAATCACATCTACGGCCTTTCTCTTACTGGGTTACGATTCTTCACAGTTTACGGCCCATGGGGAAGGCCAGATATGGCGTATTTCTTCTTCACCAAGGACATATTACAAGGCAAGCCCATTGACATATATCAAACGCAAGACGAGCAGCAGGTGGCGCGCGATTTCACGTACATCGACGATGTGGTAAACGGATGCATAGGGGCACTAGACACAGCGAAGAAGAGCACTGGAAGCGGAGGGAAGAAGAAAGCTCCGGCGCAGCTGAGAGTGTACAACCTGGGGAACACATCGCCGGTGCCCGTGGGGAAATTGGTGGCGATATTAGAGAATTTGCTGAACACAAAGGCGAAGAAGCACGTAATTAAGATGCCAAGAAATGGGGACGTGCCGTTCACGCACGCCAATGTGAGTATGGCATATAAGGATTTTGGGTACAAACCAAGCACAGATTTGAGCACTGGGCTGAGGAAATTTGTTAAGTGGTATGTTAGTTATTACGGGATTCAGACAAGGGTAAAAAAGTCAAGTGACATTAACAGTGAGCATCCCGAGGAATGATTAAGGTTGGAAAACAATTCATTATCTTCACATGGTCTGGTCCTTTTTTTTTTTTTAATTTAATTATCTTTTTAATTAATTTAAAAAATTCTGCTTTTCTTTTTTTTGGGGGGTATTTGTTGTTATTGGGTCAAAAGCGTTGTCGTTTCGTTGATTATGTAGTGCATATAGGATATAGATTTGATACAGGTGAATGTGAATCAAGAAATTAAAGAAGGTGTAGATCTCTGGAGTTGGGTGTAATAATTTGGGTGGGGTCTGCTAAAAAGACAGCAGATCTCAGCCGTCAGATTCATGATTAAAGAAAATGATGACATCCAGACTCTTCTTTCCCTCTGGTTTTTATTTTTTCATTTTTTTTTCTTAATTAAATAATGCCAGTGGATGAGATTCCAAATATTTCATTTATATAGATGCTTGTGTCGGTGGACGAAGAATTTCTTGATTAAAAATTATTTTTTTAATATAATAAAAAATTATAAACTTGATTAATAAATAAAAATAAAAATCTGATTTTGGAATGAATTACGGAGTTTAGTAAATTATAAAAATCTCTACAGTCCCTCTTTCAGAAAAAGAAACTTTTTTTTTTTGAACTTTCAATTCCAGATAGCTTTATGAAAGACGTGTTTTTCCTTTTTGGGAAACTAAAGAAAAGAATTTTCTTTGGCCAATTATTTAAAAGAAATGGAATGATTGAATTATATGATATTTGCTTTTTAGTTTTGGATCAAAGTCAAATTTATCCGCTGGAATTTGTCCCTGTTTCATGCCACTCTCTTTCCTTTTTTTTTTTTTTGGCTTGCCAAAAAATAATTATGAATATTATTCTAAATACATAAATAAATGGACCTTTGTAAGTTAATTCTCAAATGTGTATTCCGAAAAAATATGTAAATTTAGGAATTAAAATTAGTTATACGAACTATTATATGTGGAAAGTATATTCAATATCAGCCTTTATATATATGTACCAAAAAATATATAAATTTATTGTGGTTCAGATTTTCTTAAAGAAATTAAAACTGCTAGAGAATAAGTTTTCAAGAAATTAAAAAAAAATCAATTTATTACTCCACTTTTGCGAGGGAAAAAATATGATAAAAAAAAAAAAAATTACTAGTTGGGAAAATGAATGACCCAATAACAAATTTGGTAAATATTGATGTAGTTTCGAAGCTAACATTCAAAATATCAATTAGACAAACACTAACACAGAAATTAATGATAAATTATTTTTAGTCCATTCGACCCTAATCCAAATAATTAAATAAATAAAATAAAAAATTAATTATATATATATATATCATCTTGAAAACTCAAACCAATTCCAATTTGGTGAATTTCAAAGCCTATTCACAAACTTATAAAATGTAATAATGAAGATATTCAAAGCCGCGTTGAAGAACAAAAATCCCTTAGCTGTGATTCTTTGACTTTTCGAAATTGCAAATGTCATAATCTAACGGCATAAATGAGTCTTACTATTTCTAATATTTTCGAATTTGAGACTTGGTAACAACCATTTTATGGGTATGGTATCAAACAACTTGCTTGTTTGCTTGATTAGGCTATTGGAATATGAATGATGAATCCCATGGACCTTTCTTAACTCTTGACTTCCAATTATTCAAATTTGCTTTTTATTTTTTAATAAATTTAGGTCTGTGTTTGTTAGGTTCAAAGAAAGGAGGAATTTTATAAAATTGTAGCATGTCATTTCATCTCTTTAAAAACTTAACCAAACTAATAAATAAATAAGTCGCACATTCATGTATACATTGGAAAACTTGGGAAGATGATTGATTTGGTACAAACCCACACTTCCTCTTATGCACACTAACTTGGTTATTGGAATCCATTCCATTTCTAGTCAACACAATTCACCCATTTTAGCAACCCTCGCTCCTCAATCTATCAAATCATTTTCTGCTACGTGCCACACCCCTTTGCTTGCCCAATGCAATGTAGTTATAATAAGAAGCCCAATGCACATTAATAAAAGGCATACACACTCAACTCCATAAAATTATCCCCTTTTTGCCCTCTCAATTGGTTATTGGTCGAAATTTTTTCTTATATTTCAATTTTAGTCCACTTTGCTTAAGCTTCGCGACAGTTTGGGAATTGTCGATTCTGATTCAGAATTGGCAATTCACTGTTCAAAAAAATTTAAACCGACTGGAACTGCCCTAGAGCCGGTTTTGATTTAAAATTGCCGGTTTATACTATTCAAACTTTTAAAAAAAAATTATATATATATATATATTAACTCATACACATACGTTCAAAAAAAAAGAGAGCTGATGTTAAGTAGTATGTTATGTGGGATAAAAGATGATAACTCTTCTCTAAATTTTTAGATGCGGCATAAAAAAGCACAACTTTTTCTCATATTTGAAAACTTAAAAAAAAAATTATCTTCTCATTCCTTATAAAATGGGAAAATACCCTTTTTTTATAGTCACCTATGTGGTACATGTCATTGTCACTTAACATGAGTTTATTTTTCTTAAGTTTGTGTACATGAGTTAATATTTATTTATGTTATATTATAAATATATTATTTGTATAAATATTGTATATATATAACTTATAAATATATTTTTTATATCATATATTTATTTAAAAAACCCAGTTCAAAATCGTGAACCGGCAATTCTAATATTGAACCGTCGGTTACAGTTCGAATAAATTTGGAACCGGCTGGATTTCAACTCAGAACCGTTGACCGCCGGTCCAATTCGGATTTGACCTGGCCAGTTCTGATATAGTTTGAACGGTTTTGGTTCAAAATTTCCATACCTTTAATTCTTATAAAATCAATTTTTATCATAATTTGTCCCTTATCAGTATATGTATTTCATGCACCAATATATTTTTTTCTGATATGTCACATTATCATTTGGTAATCGAATGTGTTATATTTTTTAATTTTAAGGGATAAAATGGATAAAATATAAAATATAAAGAGCAATTTAGATAAAAATAATTCAAAGAATAAATAGCAAAAATAGACAATTATAGGGACTATAAATATCTTTTGCCTTATTAAAAAATGGGAATTAGCAAATTATAATCCGAACTGAGCCAACACCAATCAAGTCACTATAAATACTAAAACAATGGCTAATGAAAGACCTTTCATTCACTCGGAAGCCCAAAGGGTTTAACCAGTGATATTTATAAGGTATAGTTAATTTCATAGAAAATCATTATACTTTCGATAATCCATGTAAAAATAATTTTTTTAATTTTTTTTCTATAAAAATTGCTTTCACAAATACTCTTACCAAATTGCTAATGTAGACAACGACGCGACATTATAATTCTTTGAATTTGCTGATGTGTCATCCATATGGATGATGATGTAGTATTATATATCAGCATTTCAGTGTCATGTCATTGTCCACATTAACAATCCAATTAGAAAATATTATTCAGCGATTTTTATAGAAAAAAAAATTTAGTGATTTTTATGGAAAAAATTATTTTTTTGTAAGTTATCAAAAGTATAATGAGCACCAGTAAAATTAACCCATAAGGTCCTAATACCCATCAAACTTCTTTATGTTGTTTATCAAATCAAATCTACCATTAAAATTATAAGATGGATTCCTGTCCACCTTGCACAGTAGGCTAGAGATCATTTGCACGTATGAAAAACGATGATAATTTTGTAAATAAAAAAAATTACACAGCTATCAAAATATAGTGACAATTTTGTAATATTTACAAACTTTTTTTGAGTGTTTCAGCATACTCAGATTCATTTGTTAACTACTATAGATTCATTATATAATAAATACAGATTCATTGAGTCTTAGCTACAAGTTTATTAAATTTGAGCGGCATATTACTTTTTATTTACAATTCAGGCAAACTACAGGTTCATTTACTGTTAGCTACAAGTTCATTAATTGTTAGCTACAGATTCACTAAACTTGTTTAATTTTTGGATAAATTACTTTAATCCCTATGAGATTTTGTTAAATATATTAGTTAGTCTCTCTATTTTTAGAAATATATTATGAAATCTCTCAGATTTAATTTAATACATTATATTATTCTTCCGTTAATTTTATTTTTTACATATAAACAAAATGTCAAATTTATCTTAAAAAATACCAAAAAATATAATGAATATTAATGTCATCAACTTAATATCAAAATGTCAAATTTGTCATTTCTTTTTTAATATTGTATTTTTTAAATTAACAAAATGTCAAATTTATAAAAAATTAAATAAGGATATTTTTAATTGCCTAACATAATATTCTAGTTAATTAACAAAATATTCTATTTAAAAATAACAGAAAGTAATTTTAGTTATTGAAATTAAATCTGAATGACTTTATAATATATTTCTAAAATAAAAAAACTAACTAATTTATTCAACCAAACCTCTTAGGTATATTAATAATTTACCCTTAATTTTTTGTGTTTATTTATTTTAAATTAGAGATTCATTATTTTGTACATATAGATTCATTGATTGAAATGTATATGTTCATTTGTTATGGAGTGAAGATTCATCATAATGTATTGTATTAGTAAATGTTAATGAATCTGCCATTGAAATTTTAATGAACCTGTATTATATAATTAATGAACCTATAATTAACAATTAATGAACCTCTAATTATCACTTAATAAATCTGTATGCAAGAATCAATGAACCTTATGTATTTTAATCTACTTAAATTGAGTATTAAAAAAATAATAATAAACCTATCAATCAAATTTAATAAACCTATAGTTAACTATCAATAAACTTGTAATTAACACTTGATAGACATATATTTACCATAAGTTTTAAATAAAAAGTAATAAACATGTCCCTCAAGTTTAATAAACCTATAAGTAAAACTCAATGAATGAACGGTAACAAATGAATATGTGTACATTGAGACATTTAAAAAAAATTTATAAATATTATAAAATTGTCACCGTATTTTTATTGCTAAATAAAAATTCTAACATGTATAATAGGCTCGGATCCTTATTGACACATGAATCTATAGTATAACAATCCCATTAAGGCTGGCTGTGCTAGTGGACTCTCACCCAAATTAACTAAGGTTCATTGGACTTTTGATGAAAAACAAAACAAAACCAAAGCTCACTTAACATCCAACCCCTATCCATACTCCTTTCTGTTGCTCCTCCACTACAAATAATACGGCAACATGGCCAGTTAAGTTCAAACTTTATGCAGGATGAGAAAAGATACTCAAATTGTGGGGCAAGATTAGCAGGGTTAGAAAACGATGACAGACAGACAGACAGACAAACATCATGGACCAGCAGCAGGCTCCCAAGGGCAGTGTACTATTATTAGAGGTCTGCTGGACTTCCCGAACATTCTCCACCATGAAGACGTCAGAATATCATGACTGGCTAAATTGAGTTGGGGATGTATACAAACCTTCCATTAACTGCCTTTAGCATATTGCAATTTCACATCATGCAAATCCCCTGCAGTAAACCACTTCATCATATGATCCTTTGTGGCCTATGTGAAACCCAACAAATGCACTACTCCGCATCTATACTTACCAGGTCAATGGTCACGTAAATATATAAGACAATAACCAGCACAAAATTGTGACAGCATATAAGAGGTGAGCAATCCATCCATTCAAAAAGTATTCAACAAATTAATTCCCAACTAGCTACAAAAGCAAGCCCGTTAATGGCACCAACTGCTTAAAAATCTTCATTGCCGAAGTCTTTATTCCCATAACCTCTATTGCCATAGCTTCGGTTACCGTTAAATGGTCGTGGACCGCCACCACCAGGTCTTTCATTTGCATAACTCACGCGAATTGATCGTCCCTGCAATTCCTGAAGTAGCATATACAACTCAATATGTGACAAAAGAAAGAAGCATGCTCAGATATCTTTCAAACATTCTATTCCTCACCTGGCCATCCATGGCTGACAATGCTGAGCTTGCGAGTTCATTGCTTGAAAAGCTGACAAACCCAAATCCCCTTGATCTCCCACTGTCTCTATCCAAGATAACCTTCGCTGTGCACCAGAACCACAGATGTTCATTAATACAATACCACTGCAATGAATTAAGATTTCCCCTATCTTTTTTGCCTGATGCCAAGGCAGAATACATTCAAATAAAAAGCAAGATATAATTTCATTTCTCTAGGGTTTCAACAAAACAAGAAGAATATTTTTTACATTAGAATCCAATATATGCAAACAGTAGCATTGCCATCGACAAGGGTACAAGGAGAAGGAGATGGACTAATTAAAATTTCCATATCTTAAATTGAGATCATGCGACAAAAGACATTACAGCTCAATTTCCCATGCTCCTTATAATCTCCAAAAGTCGGAATATGACCATACAAATAGGAACAAATTGTCTAAACATGAACCCAGAAGACAAATTGTTGAAGACATAAGTTCCATGAAAATAAAAACATTTTTTACTTTCTATAACTATTACAAGCCAACTCCCACCCCACTGCAAGAGACAAGGTTGGGAAACAAATATTGGGACTCAGAATATATAAAAATTTAAGGCAAGGAAAAATTGCACAAATTCTCATATTCAAATAAAACCAAGGAGTCTATGATTGTTAGCACTACATAAATTGGAATTGCAAGAACTTGATAAAGCATAGTTCAGTTTTTCCTCGCATTTTATTACATTCTTTATAGCATCAATACAATGCCAAAATAGACGATGAACTTACCATCAACCACTTCACCAAAGCCAGAAAATGCATCCCTCAGAGACTGGTCATCAGTCCCATAGGAAAGACCTAAAACCAGAGAAAATGAAAACAAAAGTTAAAAAGGATAACCTTTAACTCGCGAACATATCAAAAGATACGATCTTTGACAAAGCTGGTCAGTAATCACTAATCAATACCTCCCACAAAGAGCTTTGAAGAAGACATGCATCGAATTGAATTCAACATAGAAGACACTTGAACTGGAACTCCCCCATTTTGTGAAACGCACTGCCTCACCAGGCTCCCGAGTTTATTACAGAAAGCCATTTGTCCTATAAACAGAGTAGCAGATTCAAATTCAGATTCAGATTCATGTAACTGAAATCTAATAAAAAAATTTTCTACCGTGATAGGAATTAAAACAAAATTGACATAATAAAGTATGATACTACGAAAACCATATGCCTGCAAATCGGTGAATTAGGGTTTGAAGAAAGGGCAAACCTTTAGGAAGAAAAGCGAAGAAAGAAAACTGAAGGGAGTGGCTAGGGTTTAACGGTTTTGTAAGATAGGAAAAATATCTTCTTATTATGTAGTGCCCAATATCACAAGGGCGTGTTTGTTAAGTTATATGTAGTACGAACACGGATAGAGGTACGAACACTGACAATAATATGAATATTGAAAAATGAGATTTATAAAAAGTATAAGATACTGTTAGACTAGAGAAATATATAAATATTAAAAATATATTGGTAAATTTATAAATACAAAAAATATTTTATAAATTATTATTTTTATATGAATTAAATAAAAATGACATATAATCAAATATATTGAGTAATTATTGGTTTTACATATAAATTTTAAGTTTTCTAAAAGGAAAAAAATATTTTTAACTTAAAAAAATATATTTCTAATTTTTTAAAAATTACAAAATCCACCTAAGACGTTTTATATCGATATCCAATAAATATCGGTGTCAAAAATATATTAGAAACGTGACACGCTATGCAGTTGAAGTACCTGTACTTCATATATTAGGTTTATTATCCAAATATCTTCTTATTATATACCCTCAAAAAAATTAAAAAAAATGTGTGAACAATAAGCGCATCTCCAGTAGTTTTTCATGATAATAAAAATACCTTAAAACATCTCTAAATATAGAAAAGTAAAATTTTTTTAATAAGTACAGTAGAATGTTTATATTTTTATTTTATATAACTTAATATTTGTCAAAGCAAAAAGGTAAATTTTTATTGAAAGAAAAGAGCCTTTTTAGAAAAATTTATCAATAAAAATATGAAATATATATAGAAAATTGAAATGAATTCGAAGTATAAAATTTGATTTTCAGAATATAGAGAATTAAATTTACTATCTATTTTAAATTTTAAATTAAAGAGTATATTAAATATTTTTTAAATAATGACCATTTAAAAATATAATTGTAATAAATAATATATTGAAAATGCTATTATTAGTAAATTTGTAATTCATGTTGGGGGGTACAACATGTAGTAAAGTTTTGTAATTTTCTAATTAAATGATGAATTGATTAGTATTCTCACACATGAGAAGTGTCACATCTCGAGTTTGAGTTTCATCCTTACCCTCTATCATATTGGTGAAGTGAGCGTAAAGAAATGTCTAATCCTATTATACAAGTATTTGAGATTGTCATTATGTGTTCAAAAAATAAGTTTTAAATTTTTTTTATTTAATTAATTAATTTTTTAAATTTTTTATAAACTATTTTTTACAAATATATTTATGAAAAAAATATTTATTTACCTCCTTTTACTTAAAAACAATTTTTAAAATCCAAAAAATTTAAAAATATAAATTTTTTTCGGAAAAATATTTGTTCCAAACTCAAACCCAAAGATCCTATGTAATACACACTCTATTGTGCTTCTCAATAAAAAAAAACTTGTAATTCATATCTTTCTATCAATAATAAATCACACTACTGTGAACACGAACCGCGCTGTCCAATAGTAAAAGCCAATAACTATCCATAGTGGTGTGATTCAACACTAGTCTTATTTAGGGCATCTTCAATCTACTGGTGTGAATTTAGGGAAGGAAACAAAATAGCGTTTTGTAGATCATTTTCAATCAGCGCCATTTTACATGCAAAAAATGAAGTAAGCTATATTGATACGTCATTTTTGGTGACACTGTTCTTTTATTTTTTTATTTTTTTGTGTTAAAGTTGATAAAAAAAAAGAAAAATGAAGAAAAGAGAAGGGTTGAGAAGAGATGTGTCTCTCTATGCTGCAATGAAGAATAATACGATATAATATTTTTGGGGATTTTGACCTAAATAATATGTGGATTCATTTTTTAAAAAAAAAAAGTATCTTTACTTTGGCAACAAAAGAAATGGTGGCATTCAAAGAAAAACCTAAATTTCATTTTTTAGCTTAATGAATTGGAAAAATATATGTAGAATATTTTTTTGATGTAAAAAAATAGTATTATAAGTTGGAAATAAATTGACTAGCTACACTATATTTTAGTATAAAACTTGCACTAAAACGGTATTTTGAATTGGAAATGACTTTACTAATAGAGCATTTTAACCATATTCACAACAATTATGCTACATAGTCCAATTTATTTTATACCACCTTATTACACTTGCATTAAAATACTAACAAGCAAAATAAAATACAAATATTTTCATACATGTTAGATAAAAATTAGTATAAAAATAGTTGAGACAGTTTTTAAGGAATTAAGACATTATTTTTCTTCACAAGTAAAAAAAAAATCACCAATTAAAGGTATTCAATTTCATCGAAGATAGCTTGAGTAGGAATTGCATTAATGTCTTGCAAACTTTAGTCTCATGTATGACATCAACAAAATAGACAAACCACTGACATGACTGAAAACTGGAAGGCTTAGTTTTGTTTGGAGTTACTTAACTTGTCGTTACCCTACTCGGATAGAGTAGATTTCAGCTCTCCATTGTTTCTCATCTCCATTACAATATCGCAACCTCCTATGAGCTCACCTTTGTGATAAAGCTGGGGAAATGTTGGCCAGTTTGAGAAGACCTTCAGTCCCTGCCTTACTTCTTCATCAGTTAAAATATCAAAATACCCAAAACTTACACCCTCCTCTCTCAGAGCATTTACAACTTTGGAACTGAAGCCGCATCTGGGTGCATCAGGCGAACCTTTCATGAAGAGCATCACTGGTGAAGAAGCAACTAAACTTCGAAGGCGATCTTCAAGAGTCTCTTTTGGAATTATACCTTTCTCAACTAAAATTCTTTTAAGCTCTCCGCTTTTCTGCATCTCCAGCACAATGTCTGACCCGCCAATAAGTTCACCTCTAATGTATAGTTGTGGGTAGCTGGACCAATTTGAATAAACTTTAAGACCTTGGCGAACTTCATCGTCAGAAAGAATGTCAAAACTCTCAAAATTCACCTTTTCTTCTTGAAGGATTTCTACCACCTTCCTGCTGAAACCACACTTGGGTTCCTCTGGTTTTCCCTTCATGAAGAGCATAACAGGACTGGAGTTGATCAGGCTTTCAAGACGAGAGGTCAAGGTTGCACTCAAGCCAGTTGATTCCGATACCTTTCCGCTTTCACTTTTACTCGCTTCTGTCTTTTCAGAACCATCACAATCAATTCCATGATCTCTGAAAACCTCTTTTAGTTCACCGTTCTCATGCATTGCAATTGCTATGTCACATCCACCAAGTAGTTCTCCTTTGCAATAAAGCTGAGGAAAAGTTGGCCAGTTAGAGAACTTCTTCAACCCCTCTCGTACCTCATTATCAGATAGGATGTCAAAGCTTCCAAACTCAACATTTTCATCCTTCAAAATATCAACAACTTTCTGGCTAAACCCACACCTAGGTGCTTCAGGAGTCCCTTTCATAAACAGCATGGTCGGATGGGAATTAACTAGCTCCTGCAATCGCTTCACTAATGCATCACCAGGGCCAGGTTGAACTCGGTTCACTGCTTGAGAAGAGCCATTTTCTTTTGATAACTCTATCACAGCTTCAAGAACACTGGGTCCAGCAGCCATTCCAAGGCTCGCAGGGGCTGCAGGTTCTCCAGCATTAACAGAGCCAGCAATTTTAGCAACTTTGTTGGCTAAACTGGACGCATCTGCACCTTCCAATACATCAACTTTCCTGCCGTCCTGGTGAAGACCATGCATTTCAATAACATTATCACCGAGTTTGAGAACAGTGTTTAAGGGAGAAAGGCAAGCAAATTATTTTATGTCAAACTCAGATATTCAGTTTATTCTCTATTCCTGATAACAGAAAAATCCCCATAAAGCCACACCCATGAGTATCACAAATTCTTTTAATAGGTAGGATTTTGTTTCTGTAGTTTTATATGTTGCAGTGGCATAAACTACAACGGCTGCCAATCAAGAGAATTGAAAAGTCCATTTGGTTAATGGATGATTAGCTTTTATCATTTATCTAGAACAACAATGAGCACATATGATCCTTTTACAGCCACAACTATACCTTGATAGTGCAAAGGCGATATGACACAAAAAGAAATGAGGATTCTTAACAGAAAAAAATTACAATTACTGCTGCAAACATCCCTAGCAGAAAATAAGGTATGAACAAGAGCATGCTAAATCCAACAACATAGACATGCATCCAACTGTGGCATATCATATAAAATTGAGCAGCTCGTTATGCACAAAAAAAGTAATTTTAAACAATGGAAGCAACTTCAACTAGACAACTTTAACTTCAATCGTACAGAACAAGGATCACAAGTGATAATAGATTCATAATCAACTTAGATGGCATAGAAGTATGATAATGAACTTGTGCAACTCCACAATGATCCACCACTAATGCCCTCAAGGCCACTCTCTACAATGTAACAGTATTTGGACAAATGTTTGAGGAATTAAGTCTGCTTCCAAAGCACACTCCCTGTTTGATAAATTTAATTCTATCTTATATCCTCATGAGGCAACCAAAATTATAATTCAAAACCTAGATTCTTCCTTTTAGACACAAATTATGTCATTATATGTCATATCAGCTTTATCCTACGAACTTCTAACTTTTCACTTGAAAACTTCCATTACTTAGGGAGAAGAATCGTTTTATCAAGAGGATGATGTTTAGCATCTCTTTCACCAACTTTCCACTCTAAACATGCAAAAATCCCTAGAAGTAATAACTTGTTGAGTTACATAAACTACCCGCTCCAAAAATAATAAGTTCTTTGTTTCCAAATTTTAGCCATCCATTAGGTGTATTCTTGATCAAACCAATCATAAATTAAGGACAAGCACACCTAAAAATAGTTATAATAAAAATAAAAAATCTATGAAGCTATATGGGAAAGAGTTGCACATAAGACTATGTTTTGATTGAGGGATTTTAAATAAAAGAATTAGAACAATCTATGGATTTATGCTAAATCCATTGTTTAGCTAATTCAAAAATGTCCAAATCCATGGATTCTGCAAAATTTCTCATCCAACAAAATTTTTCATATTTCATTTTCTACCTCCTAGGTGGGAAAGCTCAAAATCCACCATTTTTATCACTGAGGGATTGTTATTATTTTGTTTTTTTATTTCAAGATTGTCCCTTCAAAACTATCCTTAACCCTAAAAGACAATAAAAACCATTTGTCTCCTAATGCTTATGTTGAATTGAATTTTTTACGCTTGTGATTTTTTTTAATGTGTCTATCTCATACTTTACACTTATAAATTTTTTTAAAAAAAGTTTTTATGTTGGATTGATTTTGACAATAACTGTCAAACTAAAAAAACAATATAATCATGGTAAAAAAGGCCAAAAGAATGCTTAATTGATGATAAATTACTAATATTTAGTAAAGAGTAAAAATGATTTTTTTTTTTACGAAAAATGAAAAGTTATTGTTAAATCCATGTATTGTAGTCATGAAACTAAACATGAGTGCAAGCGAAACTATATCATCAATCCATAGATTTTATAGTCAAACCAAACGATAGAATTCTTATAATTCATAAATTTCACAATCCATGGATTTAAAATCCATATATTTTACGAAATCTATAAATTTTAAAATCTCTCAATCCAAACGATACGTAAATGAATATTGACTTACATAAATCACTAGGTTGACAGT
>CATIWF010175852.1:0-18523 GCA_949630135.1 Balakata baccata
GGTTGAGGGGAGTTGGGGCATGGAGCCAAACTGAACAAGAGAGAAAAATAACAGAATGCCGAAGGATGTATGGTTTTTGGGGTTACGTTGAATTTTTTATAATTCTTAAATCTGCTGGGAAACAACGTGAATTTTTAAAAATAAAATAATTAAAAAATAAATAAATTATTGAATAATATAAAACCCTTTTATCTATCCAATACGGATCAGCTCACGTGATCACTGAGAATAATGACAGAGTAAGTCCGTATACTGTGTAACTTGATGTATTGAATTCTTTCTCTTTCTTATATTTACTGTGTAACTTGACGTTTTAAATATTCACGTCAACTTGTTGACTATTAGCTCCATATAAAGAGCTTTAGCTCCTGTATTTGGCAGTAAGCCAGTAACTTAATTCCTTAGTTTTTTCCTTCCATGTACTGAGATAAGTTAGAACATTAATTCTACTAGTTTTTTAACTTATAATCTAGCTTATTTAGAAAATAAATTTATTTATTAAATAGAGATTATTAGTTAAAATAATTTAAATTTATAGTCAAATTAGATTATGATCTAAATTATACAACATTTGATAAAGAAAAGATAACGACTTTAATTAATTAAAACCAAACAATTTATTATTTTCAAATTTCAGTTTCCATAGGTATTTAATGCTTGATTTCATGAATTATATTCGCTCTTAATAATATTTTATGCTTAATATATATATAACAATACCTTAATAATTTCGATTTGTTACATGCATATACTTTTTCAAGTGAGAAATGAAAATACTAGATATAACAAAGGTATTTCTAACAAAAACTATTTAATTAATTCTGGAGAGTCGCAGTTGGATTCAGAAGTGCAACGACCTTTATAAGGCAGAGATGAGCATGGTAGCATCCTGTAACATGTTGTTGAGCTCGTTGGCGAATCTTTTCATTGCTTGGGTTGGTAAGCAAACTGACACCATAACACCATTTTCTCCATTCTTAGTTTTGAATGTTGAATGAAATTCAAGTATTGGCGAATGGTTTGCAGGTCCACTGTAGACAGGTTTACCCCACCCAAAATCCACCTCTCCTGGCCCTGCACGTGTCCAATCCATCACTAGGCAGCACCATGTATTGAAGGGAACCCCAGGCCTATCCCTGGTTACCAACAGATCTGTTAGAGATCGAACCAGCTCTTCACTAACGTTCTCCTTAGCTTTTCTTATCAATTCCAATGCAAAACTTATTGGTTTTTGAGATACTTCTTTCGCAGTTGCTGCTGCCAATCTTGGGACAAATGCGTTACCATAATAACCAATTGGTACTAAATGCTTAATTTTGCCTCGCAAATTAGAAGCAAATAGCAATCGCATCTCTGCTGTAGGAGGTGGTTCAAGTGCTATAGCGCGGCATTTCCATATAAATGCAGTTAATAATTCGAAAGTAGAACATTTGCGGAGGTAAAGAGGGAGAGATCTGCGTAAAGCTGAAATTTCAGTTGGTCCGAACAAGAAACCTTGGTAAGTCAAAAAAGGATCATGATTGAAAGTCAATAATTTAGCTTCAGGCAGCGGATTGAATTCAGGATGCTGACATGTGGCTTGTGGTGGATTCCGAGCATTAAAGACATGTCTTTCCCACGTTGGGGGCACCGAGGGGGCAATTGCTCCTCTTGCCATTTCCCCTATGGTTGACATAAATTGAATCACACCAAACGCGTCGAATATGGTGTGGTTGAGACGAATACCAAAAATAAAACTGCCGCACTTCAATCGCGTCACCTATCAATTTAGGATAACAAGAGCTTATAAAATGTTGAATAAACTATATGTATAATTCTAAAATAGCTCAGGTTATTTTGAAGCAACAGCAGACCGCAAATATGAAGCCGAGCTCAAGTAATGAATTTCAAAAATTTTAGAGGCAAATACACAAGGTTGATCAAGATATACAAATTTAAGCAAATGATGTATTATAAAGCTAATTTTACGGTAAGAAGAAATCTAATGATGAATAATTCAATAGACAATTTATTTAAGTATGTTCTTTATTTTAAAAAGTCATTTTACATAACAAAAAAGAAGATGTCAAATGGATTATCTATTTTTAAAATTTAGAAAAAATAGTGATTTTGACTATATATTTAAAGAGTCAAATTTTATTCTCTATTTTAATTGTAATGAATGTATTTCAACTTTATATATTTTTTTTTATTAGTTTATTTTTTTAAAATACTTTTTTTCTAGTAATAAAAATCATAATATTAATTTATGTAAAATATAGTAAAATAAAAAATAAAATATAAAGAGTCAATATAAAATTTTACTTTTTATATTTAAAAATATTATTTATTCTATTAAAAGATAAATAGCATCATTGGAAATACTAAGAATACCTGAATAAGCAGCAAAGGGCAGTTGAGAATCCCATTAGAGCCAGGGACATCATAAATGAGCTCATCAGAGGATGGAAATGGAGGAGCAAGTGGATAGCCGTACTGCTTCAGAGTAACATCAGCATCAGCCTCAATAAATAAAATACCCTCACCTGTGCATTCCACTATCAGTTTGCGTTTAGGTCCTTCTATTAGCCTTCCTGCTACTGGATAATAAAACACAAGTGTTTTAGCAATGGCCTCCCTGATCACCTTAACAGGATCTATTCCTTGCATGGATGGATTGTAGGGATAAAACTGCAAGCCGTAAATTTGAAATCGTAGGCTCTCTCTATCATCTAAGTCTGATAATAGTTTGAACTCATGAGGAGTGGGCTTAGCGGGAGAGATCAGTTCAGGTTCACGCCGCTGAACCTTGAACTTTAGGGTGGTCGGCAATTGTGTCAGTGACATGGTTAAAAATTACAATAAGCAATAATATTGTCGCCGAGCTGGAGATGGGAGATAGCAGACTGGGAGAAATTTTAGTTTTTGTTTGTTTGAGAAGATAATCTTGATAAAGGGTGGGTATATATTTATAATAGGAGAATTTTTGAACTTGAGACATCGATATTGACTTTCATACTTTATGGTATGAATTTACATTAATATTTTTCTAAGATTAAAAAATTATATATTTTATTTTTTTATTAAATTATATAATTATTTTATTAAAATAATAAAAAATATTTTTTTCTCAAGATAATACTAGTAAAATATGTTAAATTTCAAAACGTACTAGTGTAGTAAATCAAACTTACAAAAAGTAATAATATATTATATCAAAATTTTTGAGAATAAATAACATAATTTTCAAATCTCTGGGTACTACTATATTAAATCAAACCACATAAAATAAAACATATAATTTTTAAATTTCAAAAAATAATAGTATATTATATCAAACTATATAGAATGAAGAATAATTTTTTCTATATACATTCGTTAACGTGGACTGAAATAATGATATTATCAATTTGACAAATAAAAGTATGGTAAAAAAAAAAAAAGAAGAAATTAGAAGCAGAGTTTATTTGTTTGGATTTTATTAATATCCTTGAAGAAAGATGAAAATTTTTAAATGTAAGTAAATTTTGAGTAAAATTAATTTTTTATTGCAAAATGAATGAGTATTCTGTAATTTATAAAATAATAAAAAAATAGACAAAAAATATAATTAAATAATAGTGTACTATCCACTTGACATATAAAAGTCCGGTCAAGAAAAAAAAAACAAGATAAAGAAAAGGCAATATTATAATGACATTACAAACAAAGAAAAATCTGGTCAAATAAAACAAAAAACTTGACAAAGAAAAAGATAATATTATAAGACTAACTACTAAAAAATATCTAAAATATTGATTTATTAACAGTTTTAGCACATTTTACTTAGAATTTATAAAATAAAAAAATTATTATTTATTTTATGTATAATTTAATATAATTTATTTGCATTTTTTTAAATTTAAAAATTATACGATTTGTTTTTTTAGATTGATATAATATAATAGAATCATATGAGAATTAAAAATTACACATTTATTTTCTGAAATTTTGACATACTACAATAATATTTTTCTGTATGTTTGATATACTGTACTATTATTCTCCTAAATAAAAGAAAAATATTTTTTCTTACTAATATATTATATAAAACTATAGAAAATAAATATTGTTATTTTCAAATTTTAAGAATATTAATATATTATATTAAATTATATGAAACAAAATATTTAATTTTTAAATCTAAAAAATACCGTTATATTATATTAAATTACGTAAAATAAATAGTAATTTTTCCATTTTTATTTTTTATTTCAAAAAAACTTTCCATAAATAGAAGTGATGATTTATTCTATGCGGCTGCCTAAAAATTTTTTTGCTAAAAAAATAAAATTAGTCAGATTAAACTTGCTTACTCGTTAAAACACCGGATCAAATTTATAATTTAAACAAAACTAAGGATTAAATTAAATAATAATAAATAAAAAAAACCCGAAAACTTCCTATCATCTCCTTCCTCCTTCACCATCAGCCGACAACGTAAACTCTAAACCATCAGCAGGAAATAACCCAACTTGAACTCTTTCTCTTCTTCGATTCCCCATTCTACTCATTTTCCAATTGATAGACGAAGAAATAACGAAGATCCGTAATCAATATAACGAAGCCATTAGCATCATCAAGATCCGTAATCAATATAAGCTGGTAGTTTAAACATATTGAACATAGATCTGGAATCAATCGTACAAAGATTGGCAAGAACAAAAAAAAATCAACATGAAGATAGAGGAACTGAAAAATTATAAACTAAAAAGCTGTCAGCATGCCACGAAATCAAAGAAATAAATGAAAGCAATGAAAAGGGAATCTTGGAGAAATTTTAGCTATGGAGCCCAGCTGTTGAGAGACGCTTAAGGGAAGGAGATGGGCTTTTGGCGAAGAGTTGTTTGTAACGGGAAAGAGAGAAGTAGGGGGATGGGTTTAGCGATGGAGAAATTGCTGAGCTTAGACATAAAAAAAAAAAAAAATCAAAACTTGGAGAAATTGTTCAGTTTAGTGCAGTGGGTCACGAAAGATTTCAAATTTTCCTCTTGATTCCCTTGATTGAATAATAAATTGTAAGTTTCCCAATTATATTTTTATGGTTTAAAAAAATATTGTATATTTCTATTGAAACTTTCAGTTCATGGAACAGATTGTTCGAGCAATGGAAGATGGAGATTGAGGAAGGAGATGGAGGGTTTTCTTTCATTTAATCCTTCATTTCTTTAAATTATAAATTTAACCGAGTAGATTGATGAGTCAGCAAATGTAATCGGACTCATTTTACTTTTTTATAGTAAAAATTTTTTCGACTGTCATAAACCGGAGGTTATTTTTGAAATAAAAAAGAAAGTACGTGTATTTTTTTGTAAATTTTGATTAGATGTGAGGAAATTGTTAACAAGTCAAGCCAATAATTTAAATATTTTTTAATAATTAATCTATATTATAAAAATGTAAAACTGTAACCATGCCCAAGACATGTTCCAAAAAAAAAAAATAGCTCATCTCACAAAATTTCAGGTTTGAAACTCTATAAAACCAGAAAAGAAAACCGTATATCAATTTTTTTAATTAACAATATAAATTTCATTTTTAAACATATAAGGATTTCACGCATTATGTTGGAGACAAGATAAGATTACATAAACATAAATTATTACTATGTAAAAAGATATTCTATTTTGTATATTGATATTTTAGACTTCTAATATTTTTAAAAATTTTAATTTAATATAAGGTACCAAATTCAAATTTAAAATAAAAATTACATTTTTTTTTTCACATTTCGTGGAGTATCGATTGTGAGACTTTACATGCCTCTAGTAAGACAAGACATACCAAAAATATACCCTTAGACTTGAGATACTATGTACTCTTTTGAATAAAAGGACATATTTACAAGATTAAGAGCCCGGACAGAGTCAACAACTCTCTAAATTTGTTGTCAATTTAACACAATTACTAAGCTATTCAATTGGCTGAGAATTACAAATACTAACTTTTACAGTTATATCATTAAAATTTCGGCCAAATGTACAATTAAGTCATTTAACTCTACCTTCTAATGCGAGTTAGTTTTTCAATTTTGATTCAATATATAATTAAGTTTTTGAACTTTCAATTTGGTGCAAATTAGCCCATTACCTATTAGGTCCTTAAACCAATCCGGTAAGTCAATTCAATCTGCTGATGGTTGACTCGTTTTAAAAAATATTGTTTATAGGTTAATTTGCACCGATTTTAAAGTTTTAGAGCTTAATTGCACTGAATCAAAGTTGAAAAAGTGACTCGCTCCATAAGATATAGTTTAGGGGCTAATTTGTATATTAAGTTTTAAAATTCTAATTACACTTTCAAATAGATTTTATCCATACAATTAATACTAATTTTAATTTATAAGATCCATTTAATATTTTAATATATTTTATTCAATATATTTAATTGAATTTATTATAAAGATAATACAAATATGACTCATTAAATTTTTTTATTCAAATTAAATTTTCTCTTTCATATTTCATCTTTTACAAGCTACCAAAATTACAAATTTTCAAAATATCCATGCAAATCCAATTATAATGTCACCTCATCTTTTGAAATTGATTATGCAAACCAATATTAATGCTTAAATATAGTAAATTCAAAAAAGAAAAAAAAAACATACTTAAAAAAAACATGTATGCACCCACTGGAATTTATGAGAAAGGGTGGCGGCATTTTCAACACAACATAAAATTAGTTGATTAACCACAACATATACAGCTTGACTTTTCTTATGAATGAAATAAATTTCAGTAGAATTTTATTTTTACTACACTAAAATTATATAAAAAGAAGTTCGTTTCAAAAAAAATTACTGAATTATATTTTTATTTTATTAAAGTCATTTCAGATAAATTTTTGGTAATATGTTAGCTACTGTATTAGATTTCTAGTGACGTTTAAGCTACCTTATTAGATTTCTGGTTATCTAAATCAAAAAATTGGCCGAAATTGGACTTTTGTAAAATGAAAATATATTTAAATGATTTTTTTGGAATGAAAAAAAATTACAACTTTAATACAATAAAACTAAAATTTAGTGACTATAGATAAAATTAACCCATAAATTTCATTCTCTCAATTTAACATTGACCCCTTTGCTTAATTTTCATGCTTATGTGCTCAATATGCAACTATTCTAGATTCACATTCTGATCAGATAAGTGGTCAATATAAGAAAACTTTTATTTTAATTTTTTTACCTGATATTTAATTTCATGATTCTAATAATAATTATAAAACCACTAAATTAAAGATTTATTAATAACTTTTGTTCATCTAAGAAAGTGCGGATGAATTGACACAAAATATTTCTAACTTAATCAAAGGTTGTTAGTTTTAGGGAGGGATTTTTAGATTAATTTCATTTATGATCATTGAACTTTACTCTTATTATAGTAAAAGGACAAAATTTTTTTTTATTATAAGAAAGTCATTCAACTATATTTTCATTTCATTAAAGTCACTTTCAATCAATTTCTTTATTTAGATAATTGGAAAAGCTAATGTAATAATTAATGTATCACAAAAAGTCTGACATGGTAGCTGATGTGTCATCTAAAATCTAACATGGCAGCTGCTGTGTCACTAGAAATCTGATGTGACAGCTAATGTGTTATTGAAAATTGACCTGAAATGATTTTATTGAAACAAAAATATAGTTTAGTAATTTTTTTGGAAGAAAAAATATTTAGTATGAAAGTAAAGTTTGGTGACTATATGTGAAATTAACTTTGAATTTTTTTCATTACCTTAACTCTTTGGTTAATATGGTTTTTTCCCTCAATCATTAATAAAATAAAATTGATTATAAAAAAAAAAACACTTAACCAAATGTTATAAGTTCTAGCTATGGGTTTAAAACTAATTTAAATACTATTGAGATCCTATCTGTCACATTTTGGATTAGTCATACTAACTTCGAATATAAAAAATATATCTTTTTATTTTTTTTATAAAGTACCGTCTTTTAATATAAAAACTAATGATATTTTATAATAAAAGAGATATGTATTTTTTTTTGTATTAGAAGTATATAATAGTGCTTGAAAAATGCAAAAGGAGTTTTGGGGATACTTGTTTTATGCAATCGCCTGATCTCTTTGGCTTAGATGCAACAATCTTTATTTAAAAAATGAGAGAAAAGATTTTCAGACCACTACTCATCTTTCTGATTTTAGAAGTTGACTTTGGTTTAAATCCATACACTCAAGGTTCCCCTATAGTATGAATTCTTTGATTATGTCACATGATGGTATCAAATATTGGAGCAACATTAAAGCTCGGGAAAGATTACCTTCGACAGTGTTGCTCTTTTCTGTAGCTTGTGGGGTTCTAGGGTTTGCTTCTTTGTTGGTTTTTCTCTTCAATTCTGGCTTTGTTTCTGGTTCTGCTGTGGTGTTTTGTTTGTTCTTCTTTGCTTTCTTTTGGCGAAAGGTATGGAGTTTGTCCTGCTCGAGTGAGTTCGCGTAATTTTAGAAAAGAATTTTTTCATTATTTTAATCCATGTTTAAAGTGGTTTTTTCCCTATCGCTTTTAGTAAAAGAAATATGGTTAGAAAAAAGTGTATGATAGGAAGTATATGAAGAAGTATTAGTAGACTGGAAAAGTGTTCGGTCTATTTAATTTGAATCATTGTTTCTTTGTAATTTTTATTGATGATTTTTTTGTTATTGTTGGATTTATTTTCCAAAAAATAAAAGTGATTTACACAATGTTTTTTTTAGCTTAATTTCATTTATAATTACTAAAATTTGCTTTTATTATAATAAAATTACATAACTTTTTTTTGTTCCAAAAAACTTAATTATGTTTTTATTTTACGTTTTGATGATACATTAAGTTTTCGATGATTTATATATAAAAACTGACCGAAAGTGATTTTAGTAAAATAAAAATATAATTAAGTAACATTTAGTGGCAAATGGGTGAGTTAAGGTGGGTATGAGTTGAATCGGTTGCCACTCATTAACCTATTTATGACCCATTTAATAATTATATGGATATTCATATCCATTTAACCCTAACTCATCCATTAACTCATTTAATATATAAACATAATATATCTAAAACTTAACAAGAATCTAAATTTTATTTCATCAATTTAAGACTGTAAACGGAAAAATTTTAACATAAAATTTTATTCATAGACTTGTCTTAACATACCCTATGTCTGGTGTGCTCGGCTTAAAACTTGCTTGTTAGATCAAAAATCGTAAATTTATAATTTTAACACTTTTATTGGTCTCACTCGATAACTTAGTGTCACAAGTCCGTATACTAATTTTTCATTTTCTATAAGTTTATAATTCGACTCTGATCGTATCGATGTTATTTTAGATACAATAAACTCAAATTTTGGTCGTTTTGACTTATTCAATTTCAATTCGTATGCATCAATTGTTACTCGAAATAGGCAGATGTGACAATTTAAATATGTAATTATTAATTTTTTTTCACAAAAATTTCTATCAAAAACTTCAAAAAATTTAATTTTTAACCGTAAAAGTAAAAACAATTATAAATATATATTAACTATAAAATTGCATAGTTTATTTTTTATTAATAAAAAAATTTAGAAAAAAATAACATTGAAAATTTTTATGTAAACGTGTAAATGGCTAAAAATGATCAATATATTAAGTAGTTTTTCTAAAAACTAGATAAGAAATTTAATAATATATGGATTTAAATGGATACTCATACTCAATCCTAACTCATCTATATATATTGATAATGAAAGTAATTTCATTGATTTAAACTAACAATATATCGATAGAAACAAATACAAATATGCTAAAAATCATGGATGATGAAATAGTGAAAAAATTTACAACATCCAAATTAATCGCACAATAAATTGGCTCAAAGCCTATAAATTTAATAATACTTAGTGACTAGAATACATATGATTCAAGTTTTGTAACATATTGATAACCATAATTTGATTTGTTATATCTGTTGAATAAAAAATGTTTTTCTTATTTGAATCGGCCACACACAAAAATGCCGTAGCAAGACAACAGAAACAAAATATCGTAACAAGACGACAAAACCAAACGCCCAACAAGATGACAAAATCATAAAAAACAAAACAAACAAAATATAAATATAAATATGTGGAATAACCACTTATTTTAGAAATAAATTGATAAAAAAAATGTAGATGGGTGATTTGAGGTTAATAATAGCCAAAAATCACTCATTTTTGCTTAAGGAATATGGTAGCTAGAGAAAAAAAGAAAAAAGTTAAGAGAAAATGAGACTAGAATTTTAGCAAAGAGTTCGCAACACAACTATATATTAGTAGGTTAAAATGGACTGAACCCATTTATGACCTATTTATATTTGAACTATTAATTTACAATCCATACTCTAATTTAAATGGATGGATATATATGGGGAAATTTTACAAAAATGGAAAAAGTGAGTAAATATTTACAAAAATATTACCGCTCAAGTTTTTTTCAAAAATAATATCTACACGAAGTTTTTTTCAAAAATATTCAAAATCAAAATTTACTCAATGTTTCTTCAAGGTTTAAGGTAAAATTAATAAAAATTGAATTTATAAAAGTTTTATCAAATTTACTTAAGATTTATTAAGGTATATTCAGGATTTACCCAATATTTACTATAAAATTAATGAAAATTGAAATTACACAAGATTTACTCAAAATTTACCAAAGTTTACCTAATAATTATCCAATGTTTACTACAAAATTAATGAAAATTGAATTTATAAAAGACTTATCAAAGATTTACTTAAGTTATTCCAAATGTTTATAAGAAAAGTAACGAAAGTTGAAGTTACTTAAATTATATCAAATGTTTATAAGAAAAGTAACGAAAGTTAAAGTTACACAAGATTTATCAAATAATTATTCAAGATTTACCACAAAATTAATAAAAATTAAAGTTACAAAAGATTTATTCAAGATTTATGCCAAGATTTACCTAAAATTTACTACAAAATTAATAAAAGTCGAAGTTACAAAGGGTTTACGAAAGATTTACTCAAGATTTATCCAATATTTACCCTATATCTAATCAATCTCTCAATTAAAAATTACCAAAGATCTACCTTAGATTTACCAAAGTAAATAACCTTAATTAAGTTAATTAAAAACAAGTTTACATATTTTTTTTTGTAATTAAAATTTGTCCAATGTTTACTTTGGTAATTAAGACTTATCAAATATTTACTTAAATTATACCAAATGTTTATAAGAAAAGTAACGAAAATTGAATTTATAAAAGACTTATAAAAAATTTACTTAACTTATACCGAATGTTTATAAGAAAAGTTACACAAGGTTTATCTAAGAATTATTCAAGGTTTACCACAAAATTAATAAAAATTAAAGTTACAAAAGATTTATTCAAGATTTATGTCATAATTTACCCGAGATTTACCTAAAGTTTACTACAAAATTAATGAAAGTTGAAGTTATATAAAATTTATGAAAGATTTACCCAAGATTTACTCAAATGTTTACCCAATATTTACCCACATCTAATCAATTTCTGAATTAAAAATTACTAAAAATCTACCCAAGATTTACCAAAGTAAATAACCTTAATTAAGTTAATTAAATACAAGTTTACATTTTTTTTTGTAATCAAGATTAGTCTAATGTTTACTTTCGTAATTAAGTTAATTAAATACAAGTTTATATATATTTTTTTTGTTAATTAAGTTAATTAAATAATAATTAAAAATAAATAAATTCATACATAAAGACAAATGATGGTTATGCAAATTAATGAAATTCTTAATAAATGTTTAAAATGTAAAAAATGTCATTTTTTTCAATTAAATGAAAAAACATGATAATTATACGGTGAAAATATATATTTAAAAAAATACAAAAATCCGTAAAATTGAAATTAATAAAGTTATGGATAAAAATACAGAAAAATTACAGCTAAAATTAAAAAAAGTTTAAAAAAAATGTATGGATGGATTAATGGGTATACATTAAACTTTGCCAGCGACCACTAATTTGTCAAGACTGAAGAATCAAACTTTGCCCTTTTCCTCACATGATATGATCAAAGGCAGCTTCATCTTCAGAACATTAATTTGTCAGTCAAGCAAAACTTGTCTCAAAATTAATTCTATGGCTAGCAGGAGTCTGGACGTAGTCAACACCTCTCTTTGTTGTCAATTTAACACAATTACTACGAATATAATAGTCCGTTCAATTAAAAAAAAAAAAAAACATATGGCCCCGCTAGAATTTATGAGAAAGCGTGGCTGCTGGGACATAACTCCACGGACAATTATGGCGTTTTGTGAAAAGGGAAACTAACGGGGTTGCTCTTAAGCTGCTATTATTTTACATACTTTACCTTCTTTTTGGAGAGTGCCTGTGTTTTTAGAGGAATCTCTTGTTTCTGATGTATGTCATTTTTACTTTATGAAATTTTCAGATTTAAAAAAAAAAAAAAAAATCTCCGTGGGCAACTAATTTGCTTCCCACATCCTTATTCCTATTTTGCTATGGATGGGTAAATTTTCAAACATATTTAGTTTTTTTTAAAAAAAATAATTTTAGTGAATCAAATTAACCATATATCGATAGAAATACATACAAATCCGTTAAAAATTATTGAAAATGAAATAGTGAAAAAATTCACAGTACTTATATTAATAGTATAATAAATCGGTTTAATGACTACAAATTTGATAATATTATAGTGATTAGAATATATTTACGACTCAAGTTCTGTAACATATTGACAACTCATAATCTAATTTGTTATCTTTATTGAATCAAATATGTTTTGTTTTTCTGAATTGCCTATAGAAAATAAAACACTGCATCAAGATGATGGAAAACAAAACGTTGCAATAATACAACGGAAAACCAAAATGTTACAATAAAATAACAAAATTACGAAAAACAAAGCAAATAATATATATATATATATATATGAACTAACCACTTATTTTAAAAATAAATTGAAAAAAATGTATAAAATGGTGATTTTAGGCTACGAATAACTAAAAATTGCCTCTCCTTATTTAATGAAAATGAAAACAAGAGAAAAATTGAGAGAAAAAAAAGCTCCAACATATTAAGTTTAAGCATATATATATATATATAGGGCTAATTGATATGCACGTTAAATAATAGCAAATTGTTAGCATTTATTGGACTTTATATATAAGTAATTAGAATTTAGTATTAACTATTAAGATCATGACATAATAAGATAAATCAGTTGAAATTGAAAAATAGTTTTAATTTTTATTTTGTCAATTTAATTTAATGAATATTAGCGTAAGAATATTGTACGATATGAAAATATTAGAACTGCACTTAATGAAAAAAAAAAGGATAATTATTAAAGGCATTTGAGGAATATATAATCTAGATCATAAATTCATAATTTTTTTGGTTCATTAGCTCAATAACTCTAGGCTACACAGTAGAGCAGTTATTTTATTGCACACACTGTAAAAATGTTAAACTTCCACCAATATTAGTAGATGATAATGATATGACTCGAATCGAAAGATTTGACAGTTCTTATAAGCAAGAATACAAATAAAAATTATAAATAAATTTAAATTATGAATTACATGACAAATTTGATAATTAGCTAAGGAGTGAACTAGAATTGTGATAAAGTAGATAAAGAGCGATCAGAGATATGGTGAACTTTAGATAAATTTTAAATAAATTTCTAGTAAATTTTTGATGGATAACCTTATTTGTACTTTTGATATATTTTAGGTTAACTTTTAAGTTTAAGTAGATATTTTTGAAAAAGAAAAAAATTAAAAGAATTTTTGTAATATTTTTGTCATTTTTGAAAGTTTCCATTTGATTTTTGTTACTAAATACTTTCGATCGTGTTGAAAGTTTTGGATACTACGTTGTGATGGATCTGTTTTTGCTAGCCATATCCAAAAAGTGGAAAGTACACTCCTCACGCCATTTGCGATATAAAAGATTGTTTTAACGTACTTATTATTTTTTGGACTTTTCTAATCTTTCTTTCACGACATTGAATGACATGCTTATGATCAAACCTCTGTCTAATTAAATTTATTTGATAAGAATCACATTATCTCTCACTATTGAAAAGGAATGATAAGAATAACATTATCTCTCACTATTGAAAAGGAATGAAGTTGAAACCAATACAAAAGGCAATAAAATATTAATGCCTATTAAGCATATCAGTTTTGACGTCTTTCAATAAATTAAGTTTACCATCAAGTGTTTTTTTGCATGATTATTTAAAAAATTGAAAATTGTTTTAACATAATATCACTTATTCTCATTCTTGACTGTTCCTTTCTTGGGGAAAAAAATTAAAAAACTTACCTTTATCATCTGACTATGAATTTATTTACATTTTATTTCGCTTTTTTTGTTATTTTTTAAAACTAATTATTAAATTAAAGTTAAGATTATCATATAGATGTTACCTGTAAAATCCATATATTTGTCATATACAGTATCCACATATACATCTTTAAACACTTGATATATATATTTCACATTTACATTTTATTTCGATTTTTTATTATTTTTTAAACTAATTTTTAAGTAAGGTAAGATTTTCACATAGATATTACATATATAATTCATATATTTGTCATATATAATATCCACATATATATTTCTATATACTTGTTGGATATATTTCACATTTACATTTATTTCACTTTTTTTATTATTATTTTTTTAAATTTATTGTTAAGTTCAAGTTAATATTCTCACATACATATTTCATATATAATTCATATATTTGTTATATATAAAATCTAGATATACATCTCTACGAACTTGTTGCATACTTGTATATATTTCACATATCTATATTGATAAAAGAGAAAATAATAGTTTTTTAAAAATGGGGAGTGATTGGGCAGTTAAAAATTCTAATATTAATGAAATGTTCCAACCAAAGTGAAAATTTATCTTTCATAAAATGATTTTCTTATTTTGCAAGATTAACAATAAATGATAAGCATATGTTATAGAGTAAATTGGATAATTTTATTTCTTTAAAACATAATTTTAATAGTTTTTAATTTATGATATAAAAAAGACATTACCTACATAAAAAAAATAATATATCTATCTATTTTTCTATCTAAAAAAGGGGCTTTGATTTAGTGACGCTATTTTGGAAACCGTTAAAAAAAGAATTTTACACAATTTACCAACTTTTAACTTTTTTTGTTTTAAAAAATCTTACATTTTTTTTCTTTTCATTTTTATTAAATACACTTTTCAAATTTATTATTATTTTTTTGGCTACTTTGAAATAATGATTGGCTAAATCTAATTCTCACTTTTCAAATAATTTTCTCACCGTCTCATCTTCTTCCTCCTTATTTCTCCCTGCAAATATTCAATTTTTCTCTCTTGTTTCACCATTTCGGTTCAACAGTATTTTTTACACAAATCTTTTTAGTTTGCTGTTTATTTTTTTTTTTTTCCGATTGTCCTCTTACTGTGTTGTGATCTTGTTATTTATAATAAACCTGCTCGATCTAATGCTAATTTTGGATTATTCTTTTCTTTTCTTTGATAAAAGCAGTGAAGAATTGAAAACGGAGAAAACAGTGTTTACTCCATCATTAGGATTTTGGAAAGAATGAAGCATGTGAAATTGATCAAGAGGAAATGCTCAAAGATAATAATGAGATAGGACAATATATTGCATTTTGATCAAGAGAAAACGTGGATGCCTGTTATTTTATGGTTGGCTATGCCATGGAATCTAAAAATAATTTGCCCGAAGATAATAATAAGATAGGATAATATATTGCATTTTGTGATTGTGATACTTACGGGATCTGTAGGCATAAAGTTCAATGGGAACAAAGAGCCAGCAGCAAATTAATTTGGTATCATAAAATTTAGGTTTTATCATTATTTAATTAACTTAATAAAGATTATATATTTTTGTAAATCTTGAGTAGATATTTGATAATTTTTTATAGGTAAACATTGAGTAAATTTTTGGACAAATTTTGAATAAACTTTGGGTAAATTTTGAGTAAACTTTAGGATAAATCTTGAGTAAATATTAGATAAATCTTAGATAACTTCAAATTTTTATTAAATTTTTTAGTAAATTTTAAATAAATTTTAGGTAAACGTGTATAAATCTTGATAAATTTTGAGTAAATTTTGTATAAGTTCAACTTTGATTAATTTTCTAGTAAATCTTGGATAAAAATCTTGGGTAACTTCAACTTTTATTAATATTTTAGTAAATTTTGGGTAAATTTGGGGTAAATCTTACGTAATTTCAACTTTCATTAATTTTATAGTAAAACTTAGATAAATCTTGGTAGATATTGGGTAATTTCGACTTTTATTAATTTTTTAATAAATTTTGGATAAATTTTAAGTAGATCTCAGGTAAATCTTAAAAAGAACTTGGTTAAATCTTGAAAAATTCAACTTTCATTAATTTTTTAGTAAATTTTAGGTAAATTTGGGATAAATCTTGGATAAATTTTGAGTAAATTTTGGATATAAATTTTAGGTAACTTTAACTTTCATTAATTTTCTAGTAAATCTTGGATAATTCTTGGGTAACTCCAACTTGGGTAACTTCAACTTTCATTAGTTTTCTGATAAAATTTGGATAAAATTTAAATAAACTTTTGGTAAATTTTTAGTAAAATTTAGGTAAATTTTTAGTAACTTCAACTTTTATTAATTTTCTGGTAAATTATGGATAAATCTTAGATAAATTACTTAGAGGTAAATATTGGTTAAACCTTGGGCAACTTCATCTTTCATTAATTTTCTGAAAAATATTGGATAAATCTCGGTAAATTTTTAGTAAACGTTAAATTTTGGTAGTCAAATATTAATTTTTTGTGTTATTTTTCAAATCTTTCATAATCAAATATCACTCTATAATTATTAATTAATTAGCAATCAATTATATTTGATATAGTCATTAAGATAATATTTGCTGTCTTTGGAAACAATTTGTGAAAATTATACTGATGCTGTTCCTGTCCTGTTAACGAAGTATGCATACATGTGACTGCCAATAATCGAAAACATGGATAGGATATTGCTTATTCTTACTAAAATATTAATAAGATAATGGAATATCATATTTGATAATTGCAAATATAAACAAAACATAATTTTTCTATAATTATATAAAAAAAAAGAATTAAATTTAAAAATTAATAATAGTTTCTCCTCTTCCTCTCTCCTCCATCTCCTCTTCCTCGTTCTCCTCTTTCCCTCTCCTAAAGCAGTCTCCACCGCCAGATGGACATCCACCGAAATTAACAACATTTCGGTTTCATAATCAGAGAACATATATGGAAGCAAAGATAGGCAGGTTCTTCGATTCCATTGGTTCCTTCTTCACCGGCGGTGATCAGATCCCCTGGGCCGATCCAGATATCATCTTAGTGCGTATTTTATATTTGCATCTCAGATTAGTATTCCAGAATTCCTCAGTCCATCGATTTTCTCACACTATTATGCGGTTTCTTTTTCTCTACACTGCCAATTTTTTTTTATCTGATGATTATCTTTTCTATGTCAATATTTTAGGAGAAATTTCATTTTTAATTTTTCGTTTTGCGGTAAAAAAGGGCTGTGTAGTCCATTGTGCGAGTCAATTGATCCATGCCTTGGTTTTCTCTTGATTCTAGTTTGGTTAACACTCTTTTTTTTATGTAGGGATGCGAGAGAGAAATTGCTAAAGCTGCTAAGGGCGATCTGATGAGCTTAAGAGCGAGAGAGCATTATGCGGTTGCCATTGGCTCTTGTTCACCCTAAACGCTTAGAGTGGAATCGCTATGCTTGTAAATATTTGTAGGAATGTGTCTTGGTGTCTGTAACGAGCTCTACTTGCTTGAATCTAACTTCATAGATGAGGGATTGTTTAACAGGGGGTGGAGAGTGCTTTAGGAGAGAGAAAAAAGGAGGAGGAGGAAGAGGGAGAAAGAGGAGAAATTTTTATTAATTTCTAAATTTAATTCTTTATTTTTTTTAATTATAAATTTGTCCTGATTTATTAATTTTTTTTTTAAAATATTCAGGCTGTCACGTAAGATTAAATGATCGGAAACTAATTTTGAAATAAAAAAATTATTTATGTATTTTAATCCAAAATATTTTGTTTATGCCATAATTATCGTTCAACAGTAAAAACTTCTCCTTATGATTAAAACTGACGGTCAGCAGTTAGCTTTTAGCGGTGGAGTCAACTATTAACAATTGGTAGTGGCAGTCAAATAATAAAGAATATTGGTGGCAAATAACTAATTCTGATAATTAACCATTTGAAATTAATTTTAAAATATTTGGTAAGTCCACGTTAAAAATTAATTATAAACAATTATTAATAATTATATTATATATACTAATTTTTTATTGGTTTATGTTCTCTTTTGAATAAAAGGACATATCTAAAAGACAAGACATACCAAAAACATAGGGTTAGACTTGAGATATTATGTACTCTTTTGAATAGAAGGACATATCTAAAAGATTACAACATG
>CATIWF010175957.1:0-79540 GCA_949630135.1 Balakata baccata
AGAGCGACGAGTACTGGGAATGTCAAGTAGCTTGTGAGGATGGTGACTGAACGAGGGGCGGAACGGCGGAGAAGGCAAGTTTGGCAGCAAAGCACCGGAAAAAATCATATAGTAAAATGATATTTATTTTATCTTGATGGAGAAGGATTTTTTTTTTCTTTTTTTAACATAGTCTGAGGTCAACATGCCAATTTGTTACTTCGGTAAAAAGAGTATGTAAAGTTACAATTTTTATTCTAGCAAATATGGTCAGAGCCAGAGTACCGCATCTCCTTCAATTTCATCCTCTTCATTCCCATCATACTCATACAGCAGCAAATTCACCAACGGCTCTACATCTCTCTCATGTCCCTCCAAATCTGTATTGGGGAGCTGACAGGATCCGTTTTCCAGAAAGCTTTGTCGTGTGTAACTGTGCGCTTCTAATACAAACTTTCCTGAGGATTCAAGGATTTCGACACTAAATGCAGGTGATAATGGTCTGCCCATCACTTGAACATGAGCGATGCTGCAGTGTCACAGTACAGCACGTTAAAATCAGAAACCATAAATCATAGCCTTAAAGATTGGGAATTTTTCATAAATATCCAAAAAATAATAAATAATTACAATTTTACATGCTCTCAATGTTTTTTTCAATTTTACCAAAAAATATATTCTACCATTATACTAACACATCCTGCATACTTTGGATATATTTTGGAATACCTTCAGCCTAAAACAATCGTGAACAAATGCTATAAAGTCCGGTATATCTTGGACATTATATTTTGGGGATACCTTCAGTCTAAAACAATTGTGAACAAAAGGCTATAAATTACGGTATACTTTGGACATACTTTAGATATATCTTGAAAATTCACAAGGAATTCCTTAAGAGAAATTTTCTGGAAATATTTTGAGTATACCTTTGGGAATTTCAAGGGAATACCTTAGGTATATTTTAGGATACTTTAGGTATATTTTAGGATACTTTAGGTATACCTTGAGAATTGCATGGGACACCAGAAAAAAATTTGTATCAGTACTGAAAACAAGAAGATATGGATGTCAAACAGAATGTCTAGTGAGAAAAAAATGACAAAGGGCAGGGCTATCCGCAAATTCTCATTCCAAAGACCCCACTTCAATGGATAGGTGCAACTCTGGTGAGAAGGAAAGTAAAAAATGTAAAATAAAATAATTACGTATTTCAGTACTGAGTTCAATCAACGTGTTGAGCTCATTGTTCATGAAAGACTGCAACAATGACCACTACTAAATTCAGGAAAAGCAAGAGGTGGAGGGGTTTTCTGCAATTTACATGTAAAACATATAAGCACAGAGAGAGGCTGAGGTTTATTTTACAGTATTCATCAATGAAGACATTATAGAGCTAAGAAGGAGATAGAGAAGAAACAAAAAGGTAAAATTGAAAAAAAAAAAAGTAAGAATGCAAATAAATTTAGTGCAAATGAAAACATATAAAAGCATCGTAATTTTGGAAAAAAAGTTTAAATTTCAGTATTAGTGTAAAATCCTCTTAAAGATTTCCCCTTTGCTAAAACAGAAGATCAAACATGACTATTGCAATGTCATAGGAAATGCATAGATAAATGATGATTATTGCAAAATCACAGAAAAGGAAAAGAAAAGGAAGAATCCAATTAGGACATTGGAAAATCAAATTGGACCAACACAGATGAGTTGCAAAACAAACCATATATAGAATAAGCCATCCGTTTCTTGCCTCTGAACCCTACCCAACAGCTCAACTTGCAAAATTCCACCAATGCAAAGAACAGGTTCTGGGAGCTTGAACTTCTGCAAGCTATTCTCCTGTTCATATAAAAGTCATTAGGTGATGTCTCTATTGCCAACCAAGGCATGGGGGAAAAATGCAATTACCAGATTCACAAATAGATGCTTATCCATCACCCACATGGGCCACACACCCATCTGACATGCATCCGACCCCATCAACCCAAAAATAAAAAGTAAAAAGGACAAACATTTGCAAGGGAGAGAACTGCAGAATTATCTCTAAAAATCAACAGTAGAATTCCAACAATTCTTCAACTACATCAAGTAACTTTGTAGGAATTTATTTAGGTGCTTTGGAGGACACTGAAATTCTATTATTCACAAATTTTAAGGAAATATCAAAGTGATTGCTTGTGATCATGTCACTTCACTTAGACTAGTTCTTGCAAGTTGCAACTTAACAGGGTGCTCATTTAAGTTGAGAGGTATGCATCTCAATTTATGAATAGTAAAACAGAACTATAAAATGTCAAACCACAATCAGAATTCAGAAGAATAGATAATGCAGAAAGAGCCACAGATTACTTCAATAAGATCCTTATAGCTACAGCAGAACACATAAAGCAAAGGCTAAAATAATGAATAAAGAAATCAGGTACAGCATACCTGAACCATTGAAAACTCTGGTGAAGTGTAAGTCCATATGAGATTATCATGCGCACAATTATCACATGCCTCGCCCATGAGATCATCCATTGGGGCCTTGGGGTGACCCATACGAAAGCGCACTGATGTAGCAGAATATATAGGTGAACCCCACTGAAAAAAAGCTGGTAATAGCATACCACATGTCAATAAGGGAAAACTTTTAAGGCATGAAAATGAGACTGACTAAGTATCAGAAATTTCAGAAAGAACAACCTTGAAAAGGTTGTACACTGATTTCAGTAATGACACAAATATCAGCAACCAACTTATACGCAAGTGTCTCGGGCACTGCAGGGTTACTTTGTCCTTTACTTGACCAGTATGAAGCTCTCCTGTCAACTATGACTCTTGGTTCAAGTGTGTTATGAATGCTTTCCTCTGGATAATTATCAGTGCTAGAAGCACTTATTGCATCTGAAAGGCACTCTCTAAGAGAGAAAGTTAAGGAGCAGTGAGCTAAAAAGGCATAAACTCTGTGCTCTCTCTCCAGAGTTTCACATTCCACAGATTTGCTGCATCCATCTTTCAATGAACTTTTTGTACCAGAATTTGGTTCAACGATGCGATCTACTCTATGCAAGCAAGGAAACATTCTCAAGCATAGCTGCTTACAAAGACCATTTGCAATCGCTGAAAACATTTAAAATCTAGTCAATAACTATAACAGCCCTACCCAAACCATCAATTTTCAATAAATATTGTAAATGCTACAAAGTTTGAACAAGTAAACAACAAATTTTCAGAACTTGGTCTATCTCTATATTCTCGCCAGCATGACAGGAATACAGCAACAGTTGTGACAGAATAATCAAAATTATGTTGTCTGGTGATAACTAAACAATATAGAAGATTCTAATGGAGCCAAATCAGCTGCCATTATCTTAGAGTGCAAATACGAAGAGATTTCAGCACTAAAGAGATAACATACGGAATTAATTCTTTCAGAGGTGCATGATTAGTTAATATATAGACAAGGATGAGAGAGGATCGAACAGAATAAGTTGCACAAAAAAAGCCCAACCTACATTGGATAAAAGAAACTAAGAATGCCAAAGAAAATAGTAAGTTTTCCCATGGCTTGGTCACACGACATATTCTATTGTTTATAGTTTATGCAAACTTAATCTTATGCTCATAACACAGGCCTATACTTAAGAGATCAATCTATGCTCCCCCATCTTGTCCATTGTTCTTAAATTTTCTACATTAATTTTTTTTAGGCACATTTCAACAATGGGGGCCTAAATGTGTTTTTGAGTGCCCATGCGCATGTGAACAACAAAAAATCTGCATATGATTCACTGAAAGTTTGGCAGCCAAAACATGAAACTAACCTTCATTCCTCTGCAACCAAAGTACCAGTAAAATTGCCATCTAACATTTTTTAATTTATTAGAACACACATTTTACTGCAACCAAACTACCATTAAAATTGCCATCCTACATTTTTTATCTATTAGAACCTCACATGCGCTATACATGGAATCATTTTGCTGCAACCAAACTACCAATAAAACTGCCATCCAACATATTTGATTTATTAGAACCTCAAACCCGGTATACATAGAATTGCTCGAAACTCATCCATTACAGTTATCAGATTTGTATTCAAGTAATTCAGTTGCTACATGTAGTATTCAAGTAATTCATATAGTATTCAAATAATTCAGTTGCTACATGTTTTTACATGGTACTTAAAGGAACAAAATGTTTGTGAAAGGAGAATTGCATATATGTTCATGAAATTACCCACCAAAATGTCGCCAAGAGCAGGAGACAGAACTAACACGAACAAGATCAGATGGATCCTCCAAATACACGAGAATCTTCAACAGAGTATCATAGTCAAGCCAATTGAAGAAATCCACACGCCTCTCCATTTAAGCAGCATATAAATTCTTGTAGCCTTTCCAGAATAATCAAATTGAAGAAATTAACCAAAATAACAAACCTTGATGTCTTTTTGAACTTGAAAACCTGCTTGCAAATACAAAATAAAATATCAAGAGCTTAAACAAACAAAAATACAAAATCTGAAGCAAATTTTAGGACTACCAAAATAAATGCTTGCAGAAATACAAAGTCTACAGATCCAAACACTTGCACTAATCCCATAAAAACAACTAAAGCACATAATCAACAATTGAATAACATAAGCACGCTGGCCATCAGGAAGATCACGAGGATATGGAACTGGAAAATTGCTAACAAGCGATAGCTTATTGCCACTGAACCCCATATATAAGAATTATAGCACATGAGCAAGAAAATAACAGGCTCTGTGCTTTCGGCATTACATAAAACTAAATAGTTGGACGAAATTCCAAAATTCAAAAATACAAATGGAAATAACACGTTGAACGACGAAATCGACATCAAAATACACATAAAAATGTGAACTTTATCACACCACTCAAATAAATTCAAAACACAAATACATTCAACGTTTTAAAAAAAAAAATTGAACTTTAAAAACTAAAATCAGTATACCAGTGGTTCATGAAAAAATATTAATTCTTTTAATTTATTTTTATTGATAACTGAACCAGGACCCAACAAACAAACAAAAAACAATTTTGAATTTGATGCTAAAATGGGATTTCATCAACAATATTTAAAAAATAGAAACAAATGAAAACCATATCACAAAAAGATAATAATAATTAGAGAAACGTTTAAAAGAAACTGTTTTTGATAAATTAGTGATAAATCAAGATAATCCGCCGCAGATGTCACGGCTGAGAAGGATCAAGCAAAGGTAAATAAATTTAAAAAAAATACAGAAAAAAAAAACTTGAAGGGAAGGATAAAGAGAGAGAAACAGACAGAAAAATATAGGAGAATGAAAGACAGAATAGGAAAGGAGAAGGGCATCAAATTCCAACCTTTCTCGACGAAGAGAAGCATCCAAATCACGAATTTCCAAACCCTAGAGAGAGAAAATGACAATCTTTTATTTATTTTGCAGAGAGGGAAAAAGAGTTTGTTGGTAGTGATTATAGTTACAGAGAAAGATGGCGTACAAATTGAATACAGAGAGTGAGCTGGGGACATCTATGGCCGATACTTAGAAAATTAAATTGTGATTTAAAAAATATAGAAAATTAGTTTAGTTTGTATTTTTTTCCAAAATAAATTATACATATTGAATTAAATTTTTTTATATTTAAATTTATAAACTAATCTGTATTATATATATATATAACCAACATTATAAATATTTATTTATTTATTCTAATTTCTTATATTCATAATGTAACTTTAAAATTATAAATCATACCATATATAAAAATGAAAATAAAATACAGATAAATTTTCTGAAAAATTAATATGATTATATTAGTTAATTATGTTAATTTTATTATTTAATAATTTAAGTTATTAGTGAATAGTATTAATAATTCATTAATTATAAATTAAATTCTATTATAACTATATGACTATATTTTATATATAAAAAAAATAAATATGATAAATATTTATTTACATATTTTTCTCTAAAAATAACTTTAAAATTAAAAAAAAAAGTTCAAAATACACTTTTTTTTTTTAATACAATGGCCAACAGAATTAATATAATATTTATTATATTTGATTTTTCATAAAATTAAAAGAGTTAAGTTATAAATAATATAAATTCAATTTTAAATTTTAAATAATATTAAATTAATAAAAATAATATTAATAATTAATAAAAATATAATAAAATATAATATTAAGGCAAATTATACAGAAAAAGTAATTTAATAAAAATATTAGAAATACACAGTAAAAAGATAACGATAGTATATTGTAATTTAAATTACTATAATAATGATTTTACAGATATATTAAATTTGTATAATGATAAATATAAATTAAATTATAACCATGCACGTAATGAATATAATAAATTTTAAAATACTAAACATAATTTGCATAAGTTATTTAAAAAATTATAATTTTTTAATAATTTTATATAGTTTAATAATTAAGTTATTATAATTATATACATTATCAGCTAAATTTTTAAGATTTATGTACATAGTATAATATAATATAAGAATCAAATATAATTAACAATTATTAGTATTTAAAATAACTGTGACTTAATTACATAATAATTAAAATTAACTAAAATTAATTTGTTGGACAATATTATTAAAAATTACGTGTATCGCATATAGATAATTAAGAATAAAAAATCATAAACAAAATGATCATAAAATATTTACGATTTCTATTTTATATATGATTTTTAATAATAAATAAATTGGTACACTTTATATTATACTACTATCCTGTAATGTTTTAAAATTATGTAATTTAGTCTCTACTTTTTATCATATTAATTATACTAATATGTCATTCTATTACTTTATAATTAATTATTTAAATAAATTATTATGATCTAAAAGTGTTGTTAGATTCCGACTTTAATGGTGGGTAAAATATAAGTTTTTTTTATTTATTGGATTTGAAAGTGTTAGTAATATACAGTCGAAATTGTTTGACTATGAAGATAAATGAGCATTTAAAAGTAGATGAGCGAAATAACCCAAGTACATTGAGATTCCAAACATTTCTACATTTTTTTTTCTTTTCTGTTTCGCTCTTTTGGGTGGAAGAATAATTGTCAATAATAGTTTATATCAAATTTCCCTCTCTAAAATTTGAAAAAAGCGAGAATAAGGGGAATAAATAAAACGATCGTAAAGTATTTATTATATTTATTTTATATATAATTATTAATAATTGATTAATTAGTAATTTGAATATTGGCAAAATGAACATGAATAATTATTAATAATGAATCTAATATTTATTACAAGGCATATTAATGAAAAACTAGTTTATCTAAATTAAATTCTAATATATAATGCAAATTTAAAATCATAAATTTATCTAAATTCTAATATATCATATTTATATAAATTATCACTTTTATTTTTTTAATAAGATAATAATAAATATAAAAATATATTATATAATTAGAAAATTAATAAATTAATTATAAATGCATAATTTTTATGTTTTATAAATATAATAATTAAAATTTTAATTAATATAATTAAAATAATATTTTTGAATTTTAATATAATTACTACAATAATTTAAAAAATTGTTAACTATAGATTATTATTGTGAAATTTATAAATAGTAAATATTTATTAAAAAGGTAAATGACATTTATGTTGAAATTGGTGATGAATATTAAATGATTAAAGAGATAAATGAAATTTTTACATTTTTTATATTTAATTCAACTTAAAAAAAATTTAAATTTTCTATATTTATTTTTATTATAAATTCTACTGTTGCAGTCTCATTTATATTAAATTTTTAGTGCTATTGATTATCAATAGAGTAATTTGATTATAATTTGTTATTCTTTTTTTTTACATTTATTTGTAAGACATTAATATTATTATTAAAAAATATAAAAAGTATATAGAATTAAACTGTAAACTAATTTAATCCAACCCCACAATTGTGGATTAGATTTGATAAAAAAATTTTAAATCTGTAAATTATGAATTGTATTAAATGTTATGTCTAACTTGCATCAACTCGATCTGCGAATACCTCCTAATGAAAAACGTGAAAATTAAAAAAAATAATTATTAAATAATATCTACACTATATTCACAAAAAAAAACTATTAATCATTTAATAATTTTAACACAATCTATACAAATTTATAAAAATATAGATAATTTTTCATTTTCTTTTTAAAAATAGTTTCCAATTATCCTAGGTAAATGTTGAAATCTTTTTTAGTAATCATGCTACATATAAATTTGAGAGTAGAGGGGACAAACAAAATTATCTAAAAGTCAATCTAATTGTATTAGTTAATTTTGTCATTTACCAATTGAATTTATTAATGAATAATATTAATAATTTATTAATTAGAAGTTCAATTATAGTAGAACTAAATAACGATGTTGTATATATTAAAAAGAAAAAAACAAATTAATAAAATAAATATTAATGTCCAATATTTTTTTTATGTTCCTGAAATACTATTAATGAAAATTAATATTATTATTTTTAATTATAAATAAGTGATAATTATAAATAAAACTCTAACAGTTTAATCATATTTTTAATTTAATGCCCAATATTTTTTTCATTAAGACAAATTTACTAAAAAATCAATATGATTGTATTAATTAATTGGATTAATTTTCTCATTTACTAATTGAATTTATTAGTTAATAGTATTAATAACTATATTATAACTAGACAATTATATTTTTTATATTAAAAAGAAAAAAGAAATTAATAAAAGAAATATTAATGTCCAACATTTTTTTATATTCCCAAAATACTATTAATGAAAGTTAATATTATTATTTTTAATTATAAATAAGTGATAATTATAAATAAAACTCTAATATTTAATCCGATTTTCAATTCAATGTTCAGTTTTTTTTTTTTAAGTTATATGAATACTATTGTTTAAAATTTATAATATTATTTTTAATTTATAAATTACAAATAAATGATGATTATAAATACAATTTTAATATTTAATTCAGTTTTTAATTTAATATCCAAAGATCTGACATTGAAAAATAAATATTTGATATATTTAGAGTTATATAATGTATTTAACTTTATTGTTACTATATACAATAAATATTTAATCATTTATACTTTAATTATTGTTGGTTACTCCTTATATCTTATTATAACTCCAGCCATATCTATGTCTATAATTAAGTAGAAGAAAATTCAAAGGAAAATTTTTGCAATATTATAATAAAAAATATTATGAATATAATTCAATAATTAATTTTTCTTAATCATATACATCATAAATTAAGTTTTTAAATTTATATGCATAGTAAAAATATAATTTACTTTTATATAAAATTCAAGAATTAAATATAATTAACAAACATTAATATTTAAATTAAATGTGACTTAATTATATAATAATTAAAAATAACTAAAATTAATATATTGGACAAGATTATTATTATTATTATTTATTTATTTAATAATAATGAGTCAAATTATTAAAAATCACGTATATCTTAATCACTTGAATCAATAGAGTCATCCCAAGTTGAAGACTTTCCTCTTTTCCTTCTGAGTATTAGATGAATAAATTTAAAATTACTAACGGCACCACAATACCCATTTTACACAAAAAAATACCACATACTTAAAGTTGTAAAATTTGGAAATCACATGCTTATTTTTTGAATTTTCTCCTTAGATTTTTTAACGTTATTAAGGATAATACTTGAAGTTGCTACCGTCATAAATCACATTACTCATTTTGCATACAAAAATACTACGTACTTAAAATTACAAAAGTCGGAAACTATATGCCTATTTTTTGAACTTTTCAAAAAAAAATTTATAAATTTATAAATTCATAATTATAATTTAATATACATAATTTATTATTGCAAAAATCGTAAAATACTTACTACATTTATTTTATATATGACTTTTAATAATTGATAAATTAGCAATCTAATAAAATTTGAGATAAACAGTAATTTTATAATTCACTATGAATAAAATATCAGAATAAGATAAAATAAATTAATAACAAAAAAAAATATATATATATAAATTAAATAGTGATTAACGACGAGTCCAATATTTAATAATTACATGTAAAACACGTTAATGAAAAACTAGTAAAATAAAATGAACCAATTTAAATTTGGAAACAAATATCGTGTTTTTCTACGTTTGATATATCTAGAAAAATTAGTCAACGAAAAATATTTTTTTTATCAAAGAAAAAGTTAAGTCATTTTTAGAAAAATAACTTTCGAATAAAAAATTATTTTTGAATTTTTTCACACTTATAAAAATAAATTTTTTTAATAAACTAACTAAAAATATAAAAAATAAATTTTTTTATAATAAACTAACTAAATATATACGAATTAATATATTAACTACTGAAAATTACTTCAAATGATATATAGCCACCGCTGGCAACTGGCACTGGTCATCGGAAATGTTTTTTAAAAAAATTGTTATTTTATGTAATTTTTTTTATACATAGTTATAAATTAAAAATATCAAACTTTAAAAAGTTTTAAATATTTTAATAGTTTTTTATATGCAAAAGAAAACAATATTTTTTGAAATACACCAAACACTAAAAAAAAATTTCTTTAAAATTTTATGTGTAAAACTAAATAGCAAAAAATAAATTATTTTTAAAAAAATGTGTTTCTAAAAAAATATTTTGCACAAATAAATTATTTCCGCAAACAAATGGAACCTTAGTAACTCACCAAAATATTGAGCAAAATGTATATCCTTGTTTGGTTTAGTTATTAAGTGTAGCAGGCAGCTATTGGCTTATTGATATTAGTTTATAACCTCGTTTAGTTTAAATGCAGTTGGTAACTGTTGGCTGATTGATAGCTATTTGATAAAACTAATTGAGCTGCTGCTGTTAGAATTTAAATTACCAATATTTGAGGTATATATATTTTTATATAAAGTATATTCATATAATAATATACTATAATTAAGCTAATAAAAATAATCAAATTTAATTCATTATAAATAAAAATTTTAAAAATATATATGAATATCTATAAATAAATTTAATATTATTTATACTTAATATATTAAATAATATATAAAGTAATTGGAAATATATTATATATATATTTTTATTTAAAAATAAATAATATTATTAGTTAAAATATTATTTGTAATATTTTTATATTTGTAATTATAAATAATTTATTAGTTGAAAATTTTAATTTGGATGAAATAAATATTTTATAATTAATAAAATATATAAAAATAATATAATTTAATTTAAAAATAAAATTAAAACAGCTACTAGCTGATAAAAAAAAAAATTAAAATGAAACTGTTTCAAACATAAATTATCGCGCCTGTTAGTTTTCAAACATATGTGTATGGCGACTGCATGCACTAGACCGATTGGAAAATGACTGTGTTCGCAGTTGAAATAGCGCCTATATTTCTGGACGTAATAATAACGTCTAAAAGTAAAATAAAATAAAATAATACCAATAGAGTGAAACTAGAAAGTTGGAATAAACTGTAATAATGAGATTTTCGCTCCAGTATGAATCGCGAGAATACAGATACGAGGAACAAATTATAGCATAAATTTTAGTATATTTAATTGTAGAAAATTAATTAATTTAAGGGTTGAAATTTAAAAAATTAAAATTAGATTTCGGATTAAAAAAAATGAATCACGACTAAAATGAATAGTTACAAAATTATAAATGTATAAAATCATCAGTGATAAAATAATAAATAAATAAAATATATATTAATAAATAAGAAAGTAAAAATAGATATAAAATGATAATGAATAAATAAATGAACATTATATATAAAAAAAAAAAACTAATGACCGCCAATGCACGAGACACCTGTCCTAATTAACCATTAAATCCATTACAAATAGATGAAAGGCCCACTTATGTACCATCTTCTCCAACCTTCTAAAGGTCTCGATAAGAAGAACACCACCGACTCCCTTTTAAAAACAGTAGCCATTGTTAACCAATTTCCTCCACTCTTTGCTTCGGTCAACAAGAGAAAAAGGTTATTCATGGGGTAAAATTGAAGGAGAGTAAGAATCAAGCAAGGAATTAGAGAAGAAAAATAGAGGAAGAAGGAAAATATGCATAGAAGGTAGTTCGATCATCACGGGCAAATGGTGAAGGTAGGCGCAATCCTTTTATCCTTTGTGAATTTCTTTAATTTTGAGATGGATATGTGTATTTTGTTTTCTCTTGGATTGGAAGAATTTGATTTAAAAAAAAAAGAAAAGAAAATAAATTTTAAATCTGTGAATTAATTCAAAGATTAAATGATTTAATTTTACTAATTGATAGAAAATTTGGAGGAAATTGAACTTCCATAGAAAAAAAAATGTAAAACTAATAGCAATTGGTTGGAGAATTATTAGAAAAATATAGAATAATACAATATAATAAACCAATAAATAAATAAGGTAAAATACTATTAATTTAGCAAAATAAAAAGAGTTAACCATAACAAAAGAAAGAGACAGTCCCATTTACTTGTGGGAATTAATAGGTTAAAGAAGGAAAATAATCAATTGAATTATTGAATGAAGCCTTTTATGAAATTAATTGAAGAAAAAAAAACTTAATTTGAGAAATAATAATAATAATAATTATTATTATTATTTTGGCTTTCAATTTATGCAACCCGAAAATTTAAAAATCTAGAGCATTTCGTAAGTTGTTGGGCCGAAACATGGAAAAAGGGAACTTGGGAATTAAGATGTAAATGAAAGGAAATTCTTGAGTAAAAGTAGGTGTGATCGTGGAAGGAAAATTACCAGATTGATGAAGTAGTGATAAAAGCCAAACGGGATGACCCTAGTTTTGATTGAACCTGAGACCTACATGAAGAAATTCATGGTTAATTTGCACTTATTGGTAAGGACAAAGCCCAATCAAATTAAAGAACACAAGCAATCTACTATTCATGACCTTCATAGAGAACATTAAGCGAGAATAAAATAAAATGGTTAAAAATTATTAAATAGTTAGTATAAGATAATTGATGCAAGATACGAAAGTTGAAGAGGCAGAATAATGTCCAAATTTGGTGAATTCGTATTTAATTACTGTTTAATTAATCGAATAAATTATGTCTCGATCCATAGAAAATCTGATCGAGATAGTGGAAAGAGTCAAACAACAGACAATAAAGCGTAAACCATGTTTGTGCAAGCTTTATGGCAACAGTTACTAAAGCAAAAATATTAATTATAATTTTAGTATTATTATTGACTTTATATTATAAATTGATAAGTTTTGTGAAATTGTTTATTGCTGTGATGTTGTGATATGGAGTGTGGTTGTATTTATAAATATATGACAAGACATATTAACAGGTGATATATTAACAGGAATATAAAATATGATAGTAAGCAGAGAAACATTAGAAAATGTTAAGTAAAGTGAGCTTAGTAATATGAATGCTGATAGACAATTATATTAGGCATACATATATATTGCATGATTTTAATAGGCAAAGTATATGTATATATTTATGATGAATCTTGTTTAAATTTTGAGTACGCTGGATTTGAATGATATTTAGGAAATTACATATTGTATGCCATGCATCGAGATCTATAATAAAGGATTTTATTGTCTGACACTATGAAAAGTACTGTATAAATGTCATTCATAATACGAACCATGAGTAATAGGAACTTATTGGCAAGTGCAATATAAAATTTAAAGTTATTGGAAATATGATATAAATGACATGACTTGATATAAATGTGATGTTGCGTGTAATTATCATGCGTGAGTCCATATATTAGCCTAGACTAGAATTGTATGGACTTATTGACATGCCAATAGGGTTATTTGGTTTTGGCCAGAATATAAACTTCGGTCATGTGGATATCTTTGACCATGTGGTTTGATTTTGGTCGATATAATTGGCTCCGACCATGTAGTTATCTTTAATTGATATATGTCACTTTGGCCATGTGATGGCTATAGCCGAAGTAGATGGTTTCGGCCCATGTAAGTGAGCTATAGCCTAAGCGCCATTATTATATGGATACCCCATGTGTTCCTAGGATCTAGTTTAGTTTGACTTAATTTATGGGCACATTTGACCGGAAAAATGTATATTTGAATTTTTGGATTTATATATATTCTTTTCATTATTGATAAATGAGATATGATGCTTTGATGACGGTGATAATATATTTGTTTTACTATTTTTCTTATTAAGATTTTAAGAGATTTTAATGGAGTAGTAGCTAAACATGAACACTCGACAATTATACGTGATATATATGTCTTATCATTTTTCTTATAGTGAAAATTATCATTTTTTTAATGAGACTATGTTAAAATAATTTATAAAGTATTTAAATGAATCAAAAATTGACTATTACTATAAAGCTTACACTACTGAGTTAAAATTTAACGTGAGTTATTTTTCTCTCACGCATGTATAATTTTTTGGGATGGAAGCGAAGTATAGGTAGTTGGGAGTGCAGATCCAGTGATTCCACTAGACAAGGGCAACAACAACAATAAACGACAATAATAGTAGTAGTCATGTCTTGCTTATGAAAGCAAATATTACATCCATCATGAGTAGTTTAAGAATAAGTTGGTAAATAAATTGTATTTCAATTTATGGGATACGTTCATTTAGGTAAACATGGTACATTTATTATTTTTATGAGTTATGTATGTCACATATCAGTAAGTCCTGCGTAGGCACATCAATGGTTAGTTCGAAGACACTGTCTTACCTAACTGAGGTACAATAGGGTAAGGAGGTGTTACAATAGCTGATTATGATTAGAATCAGCTATCATCAATTGATTAGAAAGTCTTATCAAACACCTAGACTCAGTTGTATAACTTTTTTTAAAAATTGAGGTTTAAATGAAAAAAAATAAATATATATTTAATTATATAAATTCATAATTTTTTTAAAAAAAAATTACTATTTATTTCATATAATTTGACATAATACACTAATAATTTTTGAAATTTGAAAATTATATAATTTGTCATATATAGTTTGATATAATATACTAATATCTATGAGATTTGAAATTTATGTTTTTTATCATATGTAGTTGACATAATATGTCACGTCTTTTATTCCGAATATTGACAAATGTACGTTCTTTGATATCAGATATATTGTATTAATTAAAAACCGAGTACATTAGCTATAGAAATAGCGTTGAAATGATTGAATTCTAATTTTTCAATCTAATAAAAAGTGAGAAATTAAAGTAAGTTTAAAGTGTAAAATTACATTTTGAATAATGGTAATAATAATAATAATAATAAAATAAGTCAATCGGATAAGAAAGACAAGCAAAGAAGATATGGACAAAGTGAATACTTTAAATTGATTAAGTAAATGGTAATTAATTAAAAAACTAAGCGAGATAAATTATATTGAATAGTGACAAGTAGCACCTTGGATGCTAATGAAAGATTAACAAATAAAATAATCAAAATATATTATTTCATTTTATTCTCATTTGACCAAAATTAGCGAAAGAAAAGTCAAAATTTTTTTTCTTCCTTCTTATCTTCTTCTACCGATACCTGTTTTCTTTACAATTTTTATTTTTCTTTTATTTTCTCTTTAGTTTTCCTTTTATCAAACGTGAAATTAATGTTAAGGAAAATCAAGAATTGAGGAAGAAAAGTCCTCATTGAGCTAGCACAAGTGATAGTCAAGGTAAGAAAGTGATAATTGATTAAATAATAAAATAAAATCTTTAGGAATTTTGTCTTTAAACTTTAAGTTTACTAGGACACCGAAGAAAAAAAACCTTCAGGTTGGATAGTAGGCAAGAGGTAAGTTTATAATTTGTGGATTTTATAAATGCAAGATCTTTATGCTATAAATAATATTTCGATGTTTTAAGCGTTGATACGGAAGGGAGGAACCAACTGCAAAGAGGAGGTTGAGCTTGATCCGATGGGTCAAGGTGTTTTTTTAGGAGGTTTGTGCATATAATCGTTTAAATCTCTATAGTAGTGTTTTGCATGCTACAAATAAATATGACTGTGCTTATTAATATGTTAATAGTGATGGATTGATACTTTGTAGTGGTAATTAATGAAATGGTTATAAATTAAAAGGAAATATAATTATTTATTTTTAAGACAATAAATAACAATAAAAGTTAAAAAGGATATAAAAACATGATTGACATGTTTGAAACAAGAGAATTTAATGAAGTGGTTATAAATTGGTTAATGGTAGTTTTTATGATGATTGTTGTGTGATATGTTTGGTTGAGTTGATTATGCCTGTGCTATGGTTATTTAGCGATAAGATAAAATAGAACATGGTACTGTGGTAGGAGGAGAAGGTGGCTAAAGCTTGGTATTTAAGCACCATTGATCCTACTATTTGTGCAAGATTAAGGTAGCTAAAGATTGATATTTGAGCGTTCTTAGTTTTACTAGTTGAGGTGGTTGAAGTTTGGGTTTTGAGTGCTCTCAACTAGAAAAACTCGGTAAAGTTTGGAAATATTTGAAACTTGAGTGAATTGCTATGTTATATTTGTGAGTTGGTTGTGAATATACCTTTTTATTCGCATATATATATATATATATTAAATTAACATAAATGTATGATTATGGTAAGCTTTATAGTATGCATATATGCTACATGTGGAACTGTAAGTTTATATATATCGCTAAAGTAGGTATCCTTAATGTAAATAAACAATAATGAATAAAAATCGATTATTTTTTTCACTATGAAAAGAGTACATGTATATATATAACTCTGTAGAGACTAAAATAGGAAGAAAATCAATCAAATTCCTATAATCAAGCTAATTCCTATTTAGGCTAATAATACATATTTACACTCTATAATATAACATATAATTTTGTAACACTTATCTTCAAGCTGGAGCATAGATATCAATCATGCTCAGCTTGTTACAAATATAAGAAATACAAGCTCCATTAAAAGTTTTTGTAAAAATATCTCATTACTGCACTCCAGTTCTCACATATGTTATACAAATTAGAGCTCGCTGAATCTTTTCATGAACGAAATGATAATCAATTTTGATATGGTTCGTTCATTCATGAAATACTGGATTGGATGCAATATGAAGAGTAACCTAATTATCATACCATAGCTTAGCTGGTACCGAAGGCTTGATACCTACTTTAGTAAGGAGCTGATATATCCATATAATTTCGTATACAAATTGTGTTATAGCCTGATATTATAATTCTACACTCGAACGTGAGACGACAGATTGCTTATTACTTTTCCATGAAACTAAATTTCTGCATATGAATACACAATAGCTTAAAGTAGATCTCCTGTCATCCTTAGATTCAGCCTAATCAGTATCATAAAAACACTCAATTCTATTATGATCATGATTACTGTACAAAATGCCTCTCCTAAGTACTCCTTTTAAATAACACAATATTTGTTCCACTGCCATCCAATGATGAATAGTTAAGGAAGATATGTATTGACTTATAACACTAACTGAATATGCAATATATGGACGGATCATAATAAGATAGTTGAGCTTTCCAACCAATCCTTTATATCTCTCAGGATCCTCAAACAATTCTCCTTGTTTTGTTAGTTGCAAATTAGGAACCATTGGAGTGTAGCACGGTTTAGCCCCCAATTTTCTTGTTTCAGACAACAAATTAAACATATATTTTCTTTGAGATAAGAAGATTCTTTTTTTGCTTCTGTTCACTTCAACACCTAGGAAGTATTTCGACATCTCCAAATCTTTAGTATGAAACTGATCCTGAAAAAATGATTTACGAGATGAGATGCTTGTAATGTTACTACCAGTAATGATAATGTCATCTACATACACTAATAACAGAATAATGTCATCTGCAGACTTTATGTAGAATATTGAATAGTCAGACTGACTTTTTCTCATTCCAAACTTCTTAATAGCTTGGCTAAATTTTTCAAACCAAGCATGAGAACTTTGTTTAAGCTCATACAATGATTTACGAAGACAACATACCTTTCCAGACTTTCTTGAGCAACAAAGTCAGGTGGTTGCTCTAAATAAATCTCTTCCTGAAGATCACCATGAAGAAAAATATTTTTTTATGTCCAATTGATGCAATGGCCAATTATACGTGGCAATTATAGAGATAAATAATCTAACATATGTAAGCTTAGCAACAGGAGAAAAAATGTTAGAATAATCTACACCATATGTTAAGGCACATCCTTTAGCAACAAAGCGAGCTTTTCAGACATGTAACTGAACCATTGGGATAAAATTTTACTGCAAACACCCATTTATAACCAATTACTTTCTTCCTTGCAGGTAAATTCATGAAAGTCCAAGTACCATTATCTTCTAAAGCATTCATTTCCTCAATCATAGCCTAACACCAACCAGGATGAGACAGTGCTTTATGAACATATTTAGGAATAGAAATTGAATCTAGAGAAACAATAAAAGTGCAAGATGACGATGGTAAATGATTATAAGACATAAAAGATGAAACATGATAAGTACATTGACATTTATCTTAGTAGGTGTAGCTGGCACAGGACATGGTTCTGAGGGAGTTGTTCGTCAGAAATATACTTGCACTAAAAAGGCTTAGGATGAGTAGAGATAGACTCAACATTAGAAACTGAAGATATAATGATATAGATTAACAAATCATAATCTTTCCCCTGACTTGTTTAAGATGGAGATAAAAATATCGTAGTGTCCTCAAAGAAGGTGACATCAGCTGAAATAAGATACTTGTTAAGAGTAGGACAATAATACCTATACTCCTTTTGGACTCGAGAATACCTAAGAAAAATACACTTTAGAGATTTTGGATATAATTTTGTGACATGAAGACGAACATTCCAAACAAAGCAAGTACATCTAAAGATCTTAAGTTCAATGAGAAATAATGTTTTATCTGAAAAAAGAATATGATAAGGTGTCTCACCGTTAAGAACAGATAATGACATCCAATTAATCAAAAAACAAGTTGTAGAGACAACATATGCCCAAAAGCATTTAGGAACTTTCATTTGGAACAATAATGCTCTTGTAGTTTCTAGAATGTGTCTATTTTTCCACTCAATAATTATATTTTGAGATAGTTTATCAACACAAGAAGTCTGATGAAAAATATCATATTTAATCATGTAATTTTGAAAAGTGGTAGATAAATATTCTTCAGCATTGTTACTTCTCAAAGTTTAAACAAAGACATTGAATTGGGTCTTAATTTCAGCACAAAAAGTAGAAAAATGGGAAAACACCTCTAAACGATTTTTTATTAAGTATAATCATGTCATTTGAGAATAATCATCAACAAATGTAACAAAATATTGAAATCCTAGTTTGGATATAACAGGACAAAGACTCTAGATACCTGAATGCACTAACTCAAAAGGAGTACTAGCTCGTTTATTGACTCTTGGACTTGAACTAAGACGATGATATTTTGCAAATTGACATGAATCACAATCTAATGAGGACAAACTTTGAAACTAAGGGCAAAATTTCTTTAACACAGAAAGAGAGGGACGACGGAACTTACATTATGCTTCAAATGGGTTGACTATTCCAGAACAAGCTATGGATCTCGGCACTTTTGTATCAAGAACATAAAGACCCCTAGACTCATGTCCTTTACCAATAACCTACTTTGTCGCAAGATCCTGAAATACACAATAATCAGGAAAGAATGAGATAGAATAGTTTAAGGAACGAGTAAGTTTACTAACAAAAATCAAATCGAAAGATAGCTGAGGTAAACTAAGAACAGATGAAAAGGAAGTACTGGAGTATGAATAATTGTGGCAGACCCAAGAACAGACGATATGGATCCATCTGCTAAAGTAACATTAGAGATAGATGTGTGTTTTTTAAATGTAGAAAATATACTAGAATTACTTAGTCATGTGGTCTGTGGCACCGGAATCAATGACCCATTTGGAAGAAGAAGACACAAAATATGTGTTAGGTTTACCTGATTCAATGATAGTAGTAACAGAAGTAGACTGGCTATGCTGAGATTTTAGAAAATCTTGATATATAGCATATTCATTTGCAGATATCATGACAAACTTTTCCTCCATATTTATTAAAATAATAAAAAAAAACTACTCAAAATTATACTGGTCATCAAGAGAGGAAAACAAAACTTGTAATACAAAAAGTCTTACACCACACCGATGTAGACCCAAACCAGATCGGATAAGATTTAACCCCAAACAACAAATTTATCTCCCTAAACAATAAGAGAAGAGAAAGTACAAACTTTCCTGATATGCAAGCAAATATCAGTGAACAAACACCAAGACTGAGACGACCTTTGAAGAGAAAATCGACATGAGGATTGTAATCAGTGGATTCTGGGCCAGCACCGATCGGCAAGTAGTGCTATTTGTAGGGCTGGCGATGACAAACTAAAGTCATTTTAAAATAGTGACGCAAAACTCTTGCTCTCTAGGATAAGAAAATAAAACCAAAATTTATTTCTGAAAATACCACAAGACTTTGATACCATGTAAATAAACAAAAATGAAGAGAAAGCAATTATTTTTTTCACTATGAAATAGTACACATATATATACAATTTTGCTTAGACCAAAACAGGAAGAAAATCAATTTAATTCATATAATCAAGTTAATTCCTATTTAGGTTAATTATACATATTTACATTTTATAATATAACATATAATCTTGTAACACTTAACATGTGAATTTGTCACACACATGTTGAAAAATGCTAGAAGAGTAATAAGAGGACAAGTCTGCCGAGGACAAACCTTTGGGTTGATGATATATATATTCATGATTATCTTTTGATTTTAGTTTTTGTATCATGGGAGTAGATATAGTTACATTTGTATATAATTTGGACATAAAACACATGTAAATTTGTAACTTGAAAACTTTTGTAAAACTTTGGCTAACAGAAGCTATTACTTTTTATTTTGATTAAAGATATGAAGTTTTATTTTATACATATATAAATATATTTATTTATTTTTTTAAGATATCATGGTCATGATGTATAAAATTTTTTTTATTTGAACATGTTTTCAAGCTTATGCATCATAATGTTTCTTGGTATAGTCAGAGAAATTTCTGATTATATCAAATGTGTTACATAATGCATCAGTAAAAAAAATATTTTATTGTGCTTATGAGTTATATAATAAATCAAACTTGCAAATAATACTAGTGCAATATATTAAAACTTCATGAAGTAAATAATATGGTTTTCAAACCCTATAAATTACTTATATATTATGTTAAATTACATGAGAAAATCGTATAATTTTCAAATATCGGAGAGATACTAATGTATTATGTCAAATTACATGTGGTAAATACTAAATTTTTTCTATTTTTTTCTCCAAATTTAAAATTAAATTGTATTTCATAAAAAAAAGTAGTAGAGTATTTTTTTGGAATTGTTATATCATAAAGCTAGATTTATGTAGCAATATGAACTTGAATTCGTATTTTTTGAAAAATATAGCGACAATTTTATCAATATGCATATTCATTATTATTTGTAAACTATATGTTTATTGTTATTTAACTGTTTGTTCATTATTATTTAACTGTATATTTATTCTATTTGCAGCATATTGATTATTATTTATAATCAAGTTTATTTATAATATACTATATATTTATTATTATTATTATTATTATTATACAGATTCATTATTATTTGAATCAGTTCACTTAGAATATACTATATATTTCATTATTATTTAATTGTAATTAATTATTATTTGACTGTATATTCATTACTATATGGATGTAAATTTATTATTATTTATAATATATTTATTATTATTTGTATACAAATTCATTAAAAAATATTAAAAAAATCAAAATTATAAAAAATTACAAATAATAATAAATTTGTATATAAATAATAATGAATCCATTGATAGAATAATTTGCCGATTTTATGCATCTTATTCTAAAGAGCAAATGACGTCGCCGAGCTACGTGTAGGGATGTCATCTTGTAATGGGAGAAGAACATTATAATAAAAGGACGAAATAGTTTTTTCAAAAATAATTATATTTTTGTAATTTCAAGAAAGTGATAGCTGAAACATATCTATGTTTCCTCCTGCCAGGCCTCAATATGTTCCTTAAACTCTTTAAGGGGAATGACTATTCATCTATTAGACTTGTTACTCGGAACGGATAGTTGATGGATCCGTTCGTCTTGTGGGTTGCCCTCTATCCACACGAATGTTCCTTAACGGCTTGATCATCTTTGTAATGCTCCATTGAATTTTAATGAAATACTAGCTCAATTTCTATTTATTCTGGCGGTTGTACATTTTTGATGTGATGCCATATTTATATGATTTCTTATTGTATTTATGTATTATATTGATTATGTTATCATATAGTGCTTGCAAATATTATTAATTATTCGGTCGTATCTAATACATATTCCTCTTATATGCAGAATTAGCAGAATACCTATTAACTAGCTTGTTTAAACACAATCTAACTGAGCGCTACTGGTCCATGTGCGGAACCGTTACACTACGCTGGAACAAACTTTAAATTAGCATCCGGTAGCGAAGCGGAAGACCAGTGAGCAGTCAAGTCACTTCAACATAAATCCCTATCCCCAAATCACTATGGAGGCAGACGACGAAATTTATGCGAACGGAGGCGATGGCCCCAGCCGTAATAGGCCGATTATAAGCGGAGAGCAGCTCGACATCGAAGCGTACGCGGGTTTGTACACCGGGAGGACCAAAATCACGCGACTTCTTTTCATTGCTGACCACTGCGACAATTCCGCGATGCAATTGGAGGCGCTACGAATGGCCTACGATGAGATCAAGAAAGGCGAAAATACGCGGCTGTTCCGTGAAGTCGTACAGAAAATTGATGGGAGACTTGGGCCAAATTACGCTATGGATAGTTCGTGGTGCGAGACGGTGGATCGCAGAGCCGAGCAGAGGAAGGAGAGGCTCGAGAACGAACTCAATGCCTACAGGGTAAAATGATAATGCCTAAGTGGTGTCGAGTTATGCTTTTCCTAGGCGTGTCATTAATCTCTGTCGCTTCATTTAGTTTCTTCTTTTCTCACGAGCATGAGTCATTTTGAGTTGTAGCTTTAGAGCAACGCCTTTTGTGCGCCGGAAATCTTATTAGAAACTGGTTCAGCATTACCTACGTCCCTTTGGGAAATATCGGGTGTGTTCCAGTAATTTTTATTGATTTATTTATCTTATGATGGGAACAATTAGATTGTAATGTTTTGTAATTTTATTTTATTTTGTTATCAGCATCAGTTTCTTGTTTAAGGGTGAATATGTATTCCATAGCTCTTTAGAAAAGAGGCTGAATTTGTTCTCTATAGTGGATTAACTAATAGGCCTTACAATCGACGATTAACTGGTCTATGCCCACCCCTAATTCTTAATGAGCTCCCTTAAGGAGCTCTATAGGTTTCTGTTTTATGATAGTGTGCTTTGTTCTTCATTTAGTTTAAAAGCTCATATCGCATTTTCATAGTTACTATATTGATTAAACACTCTGTCAGATGTAATATTAGTTACATAAGTAGAATATGCTATATCTTTGTATGACCTACTTCTGTACTTCTCCTGCTCATGTTTTTGCAAGTTGTAGTTTTAGGTCCATTCACATCAGAAATTCTCCTTTTAATTCAGTTCCACCTTCTCTGGTCCCTAATTTTAGGTTTCATTGCTTTTTATGCAGACAAATTTGATTAAAGAAAGCATAAGAATGGGGTACAATGATTTTGGTGATTTCTATTATGCTCATGGTGCTCTTGGGGATGCTTTTAAAAGTTATGTTCGTACACGTGATTATTGTACAACATCGAAGCACATTATTCATATGTGTATGAGTGCAATTCTTGTTAGTATTGAGATGGGTCAATTTACTCATGTCACAAGCTATGTTAGCAAGGCAGAGCAAACTCCTGAGGTCCTTGACTCTATTACAATTGCAAAATTACGTTGTGCGGCTGGATTAGCTCATTTGGAAGCTAAAAAGTATAAGCTTGCTGCTCGGAAGGTTTGTTTGTTTATCAGCAGCTTTACTTATTTCATTACCTTGATCCTACTTTCAAAATTTTGAGGATATTTGTTCCTGATTGCTTTCTGTTGTTTTGTGTAAACTCAGTGTTACCTGTACTAAAATCACTTAGTACACCGTGATTCACAGTTATTGACTCTCAAACCCAAGAAAAAGAATGATTTCTGTGATTGTGTGTATTTATGATTTATATAGTCTACCCCCTTAATCCCCTGCACAGTTTTCATAGTCACTCCTTTTTGTATGCGACCAGCTAGTATTTTTATGGATGTGGTTAGTATTTTCTTTTTGGGACATTGGAAGCTTTTAATAGGAAGTTGTTAGGAATTTAATCTCTGTTAGGGAAACACTTAACCACTTGGTAGGAAGTACTAGGCTACTGGCCCAATGAAAGGGGACCTGATTATTAAAAATTTGCTTGATATATCAAGTAATATCTGATAGTACTTTATCAGTTAGACATATTCTTTTTAGGATCTAAGACACTGAGATTGTCCTATGGCTTTCAAGGTTATAGATTTTTTCTCTTGGTATTGTGTTTCGTGATCTCTGGGCATATCTTAAACTCATACTAGTTGTACAGTTTCTTTTAGTATTTACAGGTAAACAAAGCAATATAAGCTCAATCTCTGCTGTCACATTGGAGCCTTGTTTTTTTAGTTATCTTTTAGACAGTATCAAATTTATGTTTATGTTGTTTGTGCCTCTGGTTTACGAGCTTCTCTTTTTACATATATTATTACTTACTTTGTACAGTTCCTTGAAGTGGCACCTGAATTGGGAAATTCGTACAATGAACTGATTGCCCCTCAAGATGTTGCAACATATGGAGGGCTTTGTGCACTTGCAAGTTTTGAGCGAACAGAACTAAAGGTATTTGATTATAATTGGCATCATTTTCTGTTTCAATTGTTGTGTAAATACATTCTTCAGATGTAACTTCTGATTTAATATTTTGAATTGGCAGAACAAAGTTATAGACAACCTCAATTTCCGCAATTTCTTGGAGTTGGTACCTGAAGTTAGAGAGCTTATACATGACTTTTACTCTAGGTAAATTACCATAGTATTTCAGCTGATATCTTTCATGCTAAATATGCTTTTTTATCTTCAATCTCGTCACATATCATTGCATGATAGCAAAGAGATGTTATGTCATAAGATGGAAATCTGTAAACTTCTGTAGCACTCTAAACTGTTCAAATTAGAGAAAAATGACTTCAATAAGATATGATATGGGCTGTTGAATGATGGAAAAATTTTCTAGAGTTGCTGTGTTTTTCCCAAGGAAAGCAACTAGCTTTTTTTTTTTTTTTTTTGAGAAAAGCAACCAGGTATGTTCCGATTATCATTGGGCTCACTCCTTCCAACATAATAATGTTGGAACTCAATTTTGGGCCAAATTACCTGTTTGGCTTTCTTCCCTCTCTCTCTCTCTCTCTGAAGAAAAAGATTTCCTATCTTCTTTCGTACTTGCAACTGTTGTGATTTTCGAGGCTGCCTAAATTACTTCATTGATATTCAATTCTATGGCTTTAATTATGGTTTACCATTTTCTTTTTTCTTAACATTTTTTTCGAATGTAATTACTTATCTTTACCAGTAAGGTTCTTGCTGACTTTTGTACCAACCACTACTGATTTTGAGATATACATCTCCTCTTATTTTATGTCGCAGCCACTATGCTTCATGTCTGGATTATTTGGGAAATCTCAAAGCTAGTCTGTTGCTGGACATCCATTTGCATGACCATGTTGAGACATTGTATGATCAAATCCGTAACAAGGCCCTCATTCAGTATACACACCCATTTGTGTCTGTTGATTTGCACATGATGGCAAATGCTTTCAAAACAAGTATTGCGGGGTTAGAGAAAGAGCTTGAAGCCTTGATTACTGACAATCAAATACAGGTTTTTGTCTCACTGCTGATTTTCTTTTTCTTTTTCCCTTAAAAAAAGTTAATAGCTTTTGCCTTTAAGATATTGATTCGATCATATATGGTGGACTGGGCTTTCCTAACCTTAGTATCCTGGGATGCATTTCCTCTGTGCAGAACTTTGTCCGGATTTATATTATTTGTTTCCTACTAATAAGTTAGAGTATTATTTATCAAACTATGATGCCTCTGCAGGCCCGGATTGATTCGCACAACAAAATTCTTTATGCAAGACATGCAGATCAAAGGAATGCAACATTTCAACGGGTTCTACAAACTGGCAATGAATTTGATAGAGATGTTCGGGCAATGCTGTTGAGGACAAATCTTATCAAGCACGAGTATAATCTTAGGGCTTCTAGGAAACTTTGAATTTCTAATTTAGCTGGGACATGAAGCATGGCCAACACAGTTTTGAGTATGTTTCTCGAGCTTTTGAAGATGGCAAGTTGCCTCTGAGGGCGTTTGAAAGCTTTAATTATTTCAATTCAACACATGGTCAATATTTCTGGTTTAGGTTTCCTGAGCCACCTATGCTATTAGATTAGGCATATGCCAAAATTGCCGGTAATCTGGTGGCGGTTTGTTTTGTATATACTCGGATTTATTTTTGAAGTTTCAGTTACAAATTTTTAGTGCTCACATTAGTTCCATCACCATTTGCTATTTTGTGCAATTGAATATGAGAAGTTCTATTTTATATCGACCTCAAACTCCACATTCTGATTGCCAGGCCCATTGGTGCCTGGCAACATATTTGAAGAAAGTTATATAGAGGGACTGAAAAGATAGAACAGAGAGGAAAATAGGACTGGTGGTGTTTGTTGCTTTATGCAGGTGTGGTGGTTGAAGCGGTGTGGGATAGTGGAGGTCACAGCGTTTGGTGGTGATGCCATTACCCTGTTGTGGTTGGAACGTGAGGTTTGGCTATGTTTCACATCCTTATGGGTTTATAATGGAATGGGTTTACTGTTGAGTATCTAGACCTGGTGGCTTGATTAACTGAAGTGGCGGCGGATGCTTGTGATGGGGCGGTGATCATTGTTGGAGCAATTTATGTTGGCGATTGATTGCGCCCTCCCAGGTCTGCAAATCTTCTAGTATTACTTATTTTTATCTCAATCAATTTAAGCAAATTCCACGCCTTAGCTCTTCATAATTAGCGGTGGTAAAAACATTAATCAAACTAAATACCATCAGTATTTCGCAATTAGGTATAAAAGCAATGATTCGGTTGGTGGATCCGTAACAAGGCAACCGCAATTTCTTCAACGGCAATTATACTTGTACACCTCCATTCTTAATTAGGATTATCTATATATTAATTCAATTAATTATTTATTGATATGTATAATATTAATTAATAAAAATAAAATCATTATATTCATATTAATAAATAATTTGATTAATTTATGGTAATTTTTTTTTGTCTCATAACGTGCTAAACTAAGAGAATATTTAGAATTATTTTTAAGTATTCTAAAAATGAATTAAAATTTTTTTTTATTTAATTGATTAAATTTTTTAATTTATCGTATACTATTTTTCTAATCATTCTTAGTCAATCGAGGCGTGCCCTTCACTTTGCCACACTTGCATATATTCACTATCAAAACCGTCACCGCCGTGTATAGCACACTGCTTCCATCTTCGATAACTTACGCACTTGCATTGCATACAGGTACTTGGGACTTGAGAGTTTCACTCAAGCTAGGAACCGAGAAAGTACAGTTTTCAACTCAAATTCCTACTTTAATCTTTTTTGCTCTCAAGCTTCAAAATTCCTTCCTCCATAAACTCAATCAAAATTTCCCCATTGATTAAAAAAAGAAAAAAGAAAAAAACAATCCGCTTATCATTAATACATTGATTGCGAATGATAATTTGAATCAGATTCAACAGCTCCACCTCCGTTAGGATCCAATGGGACACCTGAATCTTCCTGCATCCAAGCGAAACCCTAGGCAGTGGAAGTTGCTCGACCTCGTATCCGCTGCATTCTTCGGCTTAGTGTTTCTTTTCTTTCTTCTCGTTTTCACTCCTCTTGGCGACTCTCTTGCCGCCTCTGGCCGACAGGCTTTGCTGCTCTCCACGTCGGATCCGCGCCAGCGCCACCGTCTTGTTGAGCTGGTCGAAGCTGGTCGCCATCCTCAGCCAATCGAGGCGTGCCCTGCAGAATCCGTTGATCATATGCCATGTGAGGATCCCAGGCGCAATAGCCAGCTCAGTCGAGAGATGAATTTTTATAGAGAGCGTCAATGTCCATCACCCGAGGATATCCCTCTCTGTTTGATTCCACCCCCCAACGGATATAAAATTCCGGTACAGTGGCCCCAGAGTTTGCATAAGGTACGCCTGTTTCTTTAAACTCGATAACATAGGAAAGCAGGGCATTTTTTCATCTTCAACTAAGAGAAAACAATAAACTGCTGGCTCTTTGCATATTCATGAGATCAAACTTGAAAACTTAAAAAGATTTCTTATTCTTGTAATTAATTTTGTATTTGGACAACTGATCCGCTATCTCAGCTTCAGAAATAACTACATTATATTCTTTTCTGTCCATGGAACTAATCGTTATTGTTCTAATATTGTCGCCCTTTACATTTACACTACTCAATATGCAGATATGGCATGCCAACATGCCGCACAACAAAATTGCAGACAGGAAAGGGCACCAGGGATGGATGAAAGAGGAAGGGGAATACTTTACTTTTCCTGGCGGTGGCACAATGTTTCCTGAAGGAGCCATACCGTACATCAAAAAACTGGGACAGTATATCCCTATAAGTGGTGGAGTTTTGAGGACTGCTCTTGATATGGGATGTGGGGTAGGAAGTTCTCTGTCTTTCATTTTAGCTCATCAATGCAGTGCTATTTGGAAAATTCCATAATCTGTTCTTTTTGCAGGTTGCAAGTTTTGGAGGGTATTTGTTGAAAGAAGGAATTTTAACACTCTCATTTGCCCCTAGAGATTCGCACAAATCGCAGATACAATTTGCCCTGGAAAGAGGGATTCCAGCATTTGTTGCCATGCTTGGCACTCGCAGACTCCCATTTCCTGCTTTCTCATTTGATTTGGTGCACTGCTCTCGATGTTTGATCCCTTTTACAGCCTACAGTCAGTTCTCTTTCCTGATGCCCAGTTTATGTTTTCTTCTTCTTGCTCTTGCTTGTTGCTCTCATCATGAAATCTCTCTTCGTAGATGCAACTTATTTTATTGAAGTGGGTCGATTACTTCGCCCTGGAGGATATTTAGTCATCTCTGGTCCTCCCGTACAGTGGGCCAAACAAGACAAGGAATGGGCAGATCTCCAGGGCGTGGCAAGAGCATTATGTTATGAGCTGATTGCTGTTGATGGGAACACTGTTATATGGAAAAGGCCGACTGGTGATTCATGCCTTCCCAACCAAAATGAATTTGGGCTTGAGCTGTGTGATGAAACAGATAATCCAAGTTTTGCCTGGTAATATAGTAACAATCCATCCTCAATTTTAAGACTTATGTAGGAAGTTTTAGAAACTTAAATGAAGATACTGTCTCACATGCACTGCCTTATATGCATGAATCATGAATTTGCCTTTGTAATTTTTTGAGATGCAATTTGTTTTCAAGAAACTAAGATGAACTTTAACATTAATTATACTGCAGGTATTTCAAATTGAAGAAATGTGTGAGTAGGATATCTCCTGTCAAAGGGGAATTGGCTATTGGGACAGTTCCCAAGTGGCCAGATAGGATTACAAAAGCTCCTTCCAGGGCCATGCTTGTGAAAAACGGGATTGATTTGTTTGATGCTGACATGCACCGTTGGATGAGGAGGGTATCTTACTACAAAAACTCATTGAATGTGAAGCTAGGAACTCCAGCTATTCGCAATGTCATGGACATGAATGCCTTTTTTGGGGGATTTGCAGCAGCACTTTCATCTGATCCTCTATGGGTCATGAATGTTGTTCCTACTGGCAAACTGTCAACTCTGGATGTAATTTATGACCGAGGCTTTGTTGGAGTCTACCATGATTGGTGAATTACTCTTGCCTTTAAAAATGAAAATATATAATATAACATGAACTTACACTCTCATTCAGGATCTCTATATTGTATATTCCTAACCTTTCACCATTATTTAAGAACTGTGTATAAATCTTTTGAGTGTGCTGAGAGGGTGTTCTTATGCCCAAGTCAATCATGTAAAAAGAGCAATTATATGAGTTATTGCATACTACTGTGAATTTAGCATCTTCCTGAGCTGAACTATGTTTTTAATTGGTTAAACTGGAATTATCAGCCTGATTCTAAGCGTGCCAGTGTGCTAATTTATCCATGTTCAAACTGCTGGTATCTCCTTTTCTAAGTTGTAGTGTATGGAACAAGATGATGATAATTTAGTTATTATGAATAAGAACTGACTATTTGTATCCTACCTAATTGTCCATCTATACAATGTGTTGACAGAGTTGAACTTTTCCTTGTCATCAGACGGACTTAATTAATGTACTTAGTCTTGTTCCTCTTAGCCATGGTGGCTTTCTGGATGATAATGTATATTAGATTTTTAATTTGGTATTACAGGTGTGAGCCTTTCTCAACATATCCCCGTACTTACGATCTCATTCATGTAGCTAGCATTGAATCTCTAATAAGAAATTCAGGTTCAAGCAAGAACAGGTACTATGAATCCTTATTCTCCATAATTTGTTCCTTTTTTGTTTAATTATATTGAAATAGTTGCTTATTTTTCTTAAGATTTTATTTATTGTTTTGTATGCATGTTTATGTGTGGTACTTGATAATTGATTGGAGTTTTTTTTTTCTTTTAATACTGAAGCATCTTTCTTGTGCTTTTCATTTCCATTACATAATCATTAGTGTTGACTGTTGAAGTGGCAATAAGAAACCTATATGCAGCATTTATTCAATGAAGTGCTTCTAATAAACATGCATGTATAACTAGAGTGTTACAGAGGTACATCCTTAATAAATCCAATGGTGAAATAAGGCTGTTGAATTTGAATTTTCTCTGCTGCTTTGACTATGTTAATTCGACGTTTGGACTCTATCAAGTGAATGAATTGCCCCACTGCTGGTCTTCCTCTAAACCATGTCCATCATTATTAGTTGTGATTCACCTAGGGCATTGTTTTGCATGTTTTCTTGTAAATAGTTGTAATTAACTGATTGAATCCTTTAACATGTATAATTCCCAGATATGTATTTTCTTCACATAAATTCTAACATTGTTCGCAAATTTCCATATATCCCTTTTCTGTATAAGGGGGTTTGAGGGCATTTTAGAAGGTCCTTGATGGATTTGATCTATTCTCCCCACAAACGCACACATTCTATTTTGTCCAAAATATATATATATATATATAATAAAGTAAAAAATTTGAGGGTAAGGGTCCAAGTTCATTGATCACTAGTTCTACTGTAGGTGTAACCTTGTTGATTTAATGGTGGAGATGGATAGAATATTACGTCCTGAAGGAACTGTTATAATTCGCGATTCTCCTGAGGCTATAGACAAAGTTGCTGCCATAGCTCATGCTGTAAGATGGACTGCTGCCACACACGAGAAGGAACCTGAATCACACGGGAGAGAAAAAATTCTGGTTGCAAAGAAAAGTTTTTGGAAGCTTCCTTCAGCATCTCACTGACACGTTTTCTTTGTAATGTACCCTTCCCCCTTGTTAATTCTCATATGATGCCAATGTGTAACCTGCATCCATAAAATGGATTTCCAGATTCCTTTGTTGCTCATACTGGTTTATTTATCATACCAAAAGATGGAAAGACATGCAATTTTTGACTCTAGGATAGGTATACTTCAAGCAATGATAATTTCATGTTGTGATTTATTCTATTTATACCCATTAGTTTGATGTAGTTCATGATTCATTATTGCCTTGCTACTGTTTCCTCTTGTTGTCTGCGAACATAACTAAAACTAATGTGATTGTTACTCGAGCTAAATACTTATGAGATTAGACTACACGTGTATAATGGGTAAAATTGCCGTCATTAGTGCTTAAAGGAGAACTTGAAGTGAGAATAGTTTTGATTGGACACTTAGTTCGCAAAAGGTGAATGCTTTTAATATCAGAGATTGTTTGAGCATCTTCTGCTTGTATTTGGATTCGAATAAAACTTGAAAAATTATGAGCTTGCACTATTTTAGAAGATATAGACACACAGATTCCTTTAGTTTCACAATGTGGTTGGCCTCTTCATACTGTAATCAAGCTGTACTAACCGCTTACATATGCTCTCCATAGCCTTTCAGATACTTGAAAGATTCATTTTAGCATTTGCCTCTTCTGATAGAAGATACCCACATCATCACAAAACTATTTGATTCTTGTCACAACCTTCATCTGTATGAGGGATCATTTCAACGTTGAAGTGATTGTCAAAGCACACCTAAGTTCGTACTCTTATCAGAATCAATTTCATTATATTTAAGATTCTTTTTAATGGGCTGATCAGATCATTCATAATAAATTCCAATTTTCATTAATTGCTAAGGTAATCGCATTGTAATTTTCTTTCCTCTAAAATAAATAACTGCAAAGTAATTTTCTTTGGATATATAATACAGGAAGTTTGAAAGAGAGAGAGGCGGGTAGAGGTGGTGGTAAACGGTGGGGAAGGGGATGATGGGTAGCAAAAATGAGTAACAAAGGCATAAATGCAACGGCAAAAGCAAGAGAGAGTGGTGGGCCAATATTGCAAAAAGTTGAAATAGTTGATAATAATGATAAAAAACAAAGAAAATGGCTCTATCTTCGTACCTGGACTCATGGAATTAATTAAAGCTTCGGCCAAAATTAAAGGAATTAGGGGCTTCTTGTTCAGATTTACAACCTAATGAGAGTGAAAGGTCATGTGGGTTGTGGGCCTCTAGATGGCTACTTGTCCATTTTTGTTTTTGGCTAGCTGGGATTTTTTTTTTCTAAATTTATTTTTCAAATCTTAAACTTGTGAAATAGGGATATTGGTAAAAAATAATGGGTATCGTATGTAACAAACTTAAAATATGACATCTTATATTGGGATCACATGTATGTATCATGAATCTCCAAAAAAAACTTTCAATATTATTTTATTTCAATTTATAAAATATTTTCAGTATCATAAACGAATTTTAGTATTGGGCCTTGAACAAATCCCCCATACAGCCTTGTTGAGCCTTGCTTCGGCCAGTATGTACTCAAATTTAGGTCGGTGTTATGATTTGCAAATTATTACATGTACTTGAATGAATGCATGTAGTTATATGCCGCACAGTCTTATATATGTATTTTTTTTTAATTTAATAGAGCTATCGTCGTCCGTCCATCTTTTTTTTTTTCTTCTTCTCAATTTTTTATTTTTTTTTATTCTATTCGATTTGTATATCAATTGCAAATGTATGAATATATTTTCAGTTGATAGCGTGATAGTTTGATTTGTGAGAATTCAAGTAAAATTAAATTGTTAAATAATGAACATGCATTTGTTAAATGAAAAATGAGTCATGAGGGCACGACATGTTGATTGTTTTCCATGCAGAGTACGAGCGTGTTTATAACTAATTTCATATTTGAATTTACAGTTATTAAATAATAAACTTACAATTATTTAGTAATAAATTTAGAGTTGTTAAATAATGAACTTATAATTGTTAAATAATAAATTTACAATTATTAAATAATAAATTTATAATTATTTAGTAATAAATTTATAGTTGTTAAATAATAAATCTAGAGTTGTTTAACGTCGTTTAGCAGAAAATGAGAGTTAACAGACCTATAATTGTTGAATAATAAATTTACAATTATTAAATAGTAAATTTATAATTATTTAGTAATAAATTTATAATTGTTAAATAATAAATCTAGAGTTGTTTAACGTCATTTAGCAGAAAATGAGAGTTAACATATTTATAATATTAATGCACATGTGAATGAGCCTTTACAATTACATATACTTAAGTTTATGATATAATAACTCCCTTATGGTCTATCTAAATAAGTTTTTTCCAGCCCCTCATTCCCTATGAAAATTGGTTCCTGTATGCATTCCTCAAAAAGTTAGTCTTTCTTTCTTATTCACTAATGTATAAGAGTGTAAACGAGTCAAGTTATTTGTTAATTATTTGAATTTGACTCGTAAAATTTTTAAATTTGACTCGAAATTAATTGAATTGAACTCGAACAGTTTATCGATTCAAGTTCAAATATCACAATACTCTACTCGTAAGGTTGGCGAGCTTAATCGAGCTCAACTATTTTTATTATTTATTAAATTATTTTTAAATCATTGCTATTTAAATAGCCTAAAAATCCTATATCTCCTTTCATTTGAATCAAGTCAAGGTTAATTGAATATATTTTGAGTTGAGCTGAATATATTACTTAATAAACTTTTTGATTGAATCGAGTTTTGTCAAATCAAACTCGAATATTTTGAATATATTTCAAATCAATTTTCTAACAATCAATAGAAAATTTAATTGAACTCGAGTTGAATTCAAATTTCGAATATTTTAATTGAGTTGAGTTCGAATTTGATATTTTATCAATTTGATTGATTATGCCCCTACACATGCACAAGACACAAAATTGAACGAAATCAATACACTAACCTTAAAGTAACTAAATCGTAAGGATCATTCAAATTTATTAGAAAGGGATAATATCTCACAAATATATTTAAAAAAGTTCAATTGTCAATGTGTTACATAATAAGAATATTATCTTTTTGCACTCATAATAAAAGCAAAATCATACATAATGTGTAAGAGATGATTTGAATTCACATAATGTTTTTTTTTAATTTAATTAATTCTACATATTTAACTTTTGGTAATTAGAGGCCAAAAATTTAATTTACCCCTAATAAACACATTATAAAGTTATGGGTTATCTTCTTGTTATTGAATAATTATTAAGTGAATCCTTTAATTATTTTATAATTCCATACTACTATCTTAGATTTGTGAGAAGCTTAAGTCTTTTATTTCGATTTTTTTCCCATCTACATTAAAAAAAATTATATGCGATGAACAAAATTAAAGACAGTTTATTTTTGGCAATTATAATTGATGGAATTAATAGTTAAAAGAATAAAACAATTTTAAATAATTGAAATTGGTATTGAAGCATTACCCTTTTTAAGTGTGATTATAGAGAATGTTTAATTAATTAAAAAACCACAGATGTAATTATTTATATTCTACCCTCAACAAGCTACAGTGAGTTCAATAATAATAAGATTAATAAAGCCTATTTAATAATCAATGACAATGGAAGGGCATTTGTTGTTAATTGCAATTGGGAAATTTACACTTTTCACTCGAAGTACAAAGGGTTTTTCAATTATACTCCGTGTTTTCAATTCCATTTTTTACATTTTTATTTTTACCATTTTTTTTTTCAAATATTATATTTTATTATATATTTAACATTTTTTTATTTAATTAAGATAAAAAAAGATCATTTTAAACATAAATTAATAATTTTATTAATTTGTATGACTACTATTAATCTTTATGTATGTATTTATTTATTTTTAATAATTGTTTAATTAACTTAATTAACAAAAAATATATAAAATTGAATTTAATTAACTTAATTACCAAAGTAAACCTCGAACAAACCTTAATTGAAAAAAATATAAACTTGTATTTAATTAATTTAATTAAAGTTATTTACTTTGGTAAACTTTGGATAGATCTTTTGTAATTTTTAGTTGAGATATTAACTTGATGTAGGGTAAACTCCGAATAAATTTTAGGTAAATTTTAGGCAAATTTTATATAACTTCAATGTTGATTAATTTTGTTGTAAATATTAGGTATAATTTGAATAAAACTTAAGTAAATATTTGATGAACTTTTTATAACTTTAATTTTTATTAACTTTATGGTAAATTCTGCGTAAATTTCGGGTAAACTTTAGATAAATTTTGAATGATTCTGAGGTAAATTTTGAGTAAACACTATGTAACTTTAATTTTCATTAATTTTCTAGTAAATATTAGATATAACTTAAATAAATTTTAAGTAAACCTTTAATAAACATTTTATAATTTTAATTTTTATTAATTTATAGTAAATTTTGAATAAATGTCAGATAAATTTTAAATAAATCTCAAATAACTTATTAGACTCTTAAAGTATAACTGTTAAATTAATTATGTCTAGTAAAAAATAATTTATTTTATAAACTGTAATTCAAAAACTAATTTATATTTATTTAAAAATTTGAGACATAGTTACGCTAAATTAAAACTGAAAGAATAAATCGTTATATAAAATAAAATTCATGTAATAAACCACACATTTGGCATTTTTTTCATTTTTACTTTTGGGCAGAAAAAGGTCTTAAATTTTTCTGATTGTTGGATATTCACAGACTTTGAGAGAGAGAGAGTCAACCGATGCTTTTTGGAGCTATGTATTTGTAAGGCTTCGAAGACTCCACCACATCTCGCCCTTTTATCTTCTTCCCCCCCTCTTTTTGTTTTTCTTTATTTATTTTAATTTGATTTAATTTAATTATCTCTCTCTGTCTGTTGCTCCTTTTCGCTTCTTCTTTGTGTCTGCAAATCTTTCGTTTTCTTGCTTTTTTTTTTTTCTTGCTTTTTTAATCATATTTATTGATGCTTCTTCAAACTCAGTTTAGTCAAGCATGCAGAGGTTCCTCATTTTCTCAACGCCCCATCCCTTCCCTTTAATTAATATTTCTCCTTTCTCTTTATGCCCTTTCTCTGTAAAAAAACAAGTAATAAGCTTTTAGAGAGAAAAGTGAGAGTCACAGAGCGAAGGAAAGAGAACCAAGTGCTAAGCAGCCGTTAAAAAAAAAAAAAACTGAAAATAGCTTGCCTTCTTTCTCTCTGAAAAAGGGGCTTCTTTGGAGAGGAAGTTGGAGACATTTGGACATTATTGTCCTCCTGCCTCCTCTGCCTCTCTTCCTTTCCTTTTCTTCTTCTTTTTTGTATTTGTCAAGTGTAGAGATATCCGGTTTAGTATTATTTGTTTGATTCTGCCATCTTGTTTTGTTTCTAAGATTCATGGGTCTGATTTAGTGAAGAATAAGAAGCAAATCTTAACTGTTATACAATTCAGGAAAGAAGTGGAGATAAAGGAATTTTTTTTTAAAAAAAAAAAGGGTTGAATATAGAGTTCATGAGTTTTGGGGGTTCCCTTGAAAACGGTAGTCCAGGAGGTGGAGGTGCAAGAATCGTGGCCGATATACCTTACAGCAGCAGCAACAACAACATGCCCACTGGTGCAATAGCTCAGCCGCGTTTTGTCTCTCCTTCTTTCACCAAATCCATGTTTAACTCTCCAGGACTTTCTCTCGCTCTTGTACGCCACACTCCCCCTCTCTCCTTTCTTTCTCATTATTTATATATTTGCTTTTTTACTCTTCATGATTCACGACTTGTGTTTTTATTTTGTTTCAGCAACAACCCAACATTGATGGTCAAGTCGATGTAGCGAGAATGGCCGAGAAGGTCTTTGAGCCCACCGGTTGTAGAAGAAGCAGAGAAGAGGAGCACGAAAGCAGATCTGGGAGTGATAACATGGATGGAGTTTCTGGTGATGATTTAGACGCGGCCGACAATCCTCCCAGGAAGAAGCGATACCACCGCCATACTCCTCAGCAAATTCAAGAACTCGAAGCGTACGTTTTTCCTTATTTCTTACACGATTTATTCTTCACTCTGAATGTCTGCATCGGATTCCGCTCATTTTTTTTTTAATTTTTCAGTCTGTTCAAAGAGTGCCCGCATCCTGACGAGAAACAAAGATTGGAGCTTAGCAAGAGGCTTTGCTTGGAGACTAGACAAGTCAAGTTCTGGTTTCAAAATCGTCGAACCCAAATGAAGGTAGCCATAACTGTCAACCGTACTCATTTTCCGTTTGGGTTTTTAGTTTCTTGTTTTCTCTGATAATTTAATATTTTGTTTCAGACCCAATTGGAACGCCATGAAAATTCACTACTCAGACAAGAGAACGATAAGCTTCGGGCAGAGAACATGTCCATTAGAGATGCAATGAGAAACCCAACTTGTTCTAACTGCGGCGGTCCTGCAATAATAGGTGATATTTCTCTTGAAGAGCAACATTTGAGGATCGAGAATGCTCGATTGAAGGATGAGTTAGATCGAGTTTGCGCCCTTGCTGGCAAGTTCTTGGGTCGTCCCATTTCTTCATTGGGTGATTCTATCGGGCCTCCAATGCCGAATTCGAGCTTGGAGCTTGGTGTTGGTAACAATGGTTTTGGTGGTTTAGGTACTGTGGCTACAACATTGCCTCTGGGGCCTGATTTTGGAGGTGGGATTTCAATTTCTTTGCCTGTGGTGACTCAAACTAGACCTTCAACAACTGCCATCCCGGGCCTCGACAGATCACTGGAGAGATCTATATTCTTGGAGCTTGCGTTGGCTGCCATGGATGAGTTGGTTAAGATGGCACAGACTGATGAGCCTCTTTGGATCAGAAGCTTAGAGGGTGGTAGAGAAATATTGAACTATGAAGAATATATGAGAACTTTCACTCCTTGCATTGGGATGAAGCCTAATGGGTTTGTTTCTGAGGCTTCCAGGGAAATTGGCATGGTTATCATCAACAGTTTAGCGCTTGTTGAGACTTTGATGGATTCCGTGAGCTCTTTAATCCCTCGTTAATCACTTGATCCTCAAAGTTCTTAATTGCTGCAATTATTCGAATATTAGTTAATTCGTTTCTGTTTTGCAGAATCGATGGGCAGAAATGTTTCCTTGTCTAATTGCCAGGACCTCTACCACTGATGTGATATCCAGTGGAATGGGCGGAACTAGAAATGGTTCACTTCAATTGGTGAGCCAGTTAGTTCTTTTTTTAGTCCATTTTAAGAACAATTTGATATAAAATAAATTTATGATCGTGGATTCAGATGCATGCTGAGCTTCAAGTTCTATCTCCTTTGGTCCCCGTTCGTGAGGTCAATTTTCTGAGATTTTGCAAGCAGCACGCAGAGGGCGTGTGGGCTGTTGTTGATGTGTCTATTGACGCCGTCAGGGAAACTTCTGGCGCACCAACTTTTGTGAGCTGCAGGAGACTTCCTTCTGGCTGTGTGGTTCAAGACATGCCTAATGGTTACTCAAAGGTACACTTTTTTTTATTGATGCCATGACCTTTCATCTCTGCCGTTTCTACTTAATCGTAGGTGTACTGAGCTAATCCCAATTGGTTGGGTCTGTTTTATTTACATATAAATTGCAAATTTTCTTTTTGGTCATTAGTGGGTTTGTAATTGTATTACTTGCATCCTTGGAGCATTAGTGGTGATCATCATTTAACTGAACAAAATGTCATAAATCCTGAGCATATGCTTTTCCTTTCCCAAGCTATTTAGGGCTCATCCATCCAAGAGTTCTGTTTTGTCTAGTGACTATTCACCGAGTCCCCACACTGTCTCTAAACCCAATTATTGTATTTCTCTCCACGAATCTGAACCTTCGTATAATCTTATTATATTGATTTCGATGCTTCTAGTCTCGAATTTATTGTTCAGATTTCAAGTTTCAACAACTAGGGTTGCTTAATCTTTTATAAATATGGCCTTGTCACTCTAGCAACTAGCAAATTGAGAATACCACATCACCATTTTTCCTTTTTTTAATCAATAGAAGCCTCCATTGCTCTTGATTTTGGTGCCTTGAACACATTGATTTCGCGTCCTTTGTTAAGTAAATGTCTAGTTATCCTCAACTTTGTTTAAATAAACAATGTATTTGATGTTTCTATTCCAATCTTTGATGCTGTCTTGATTATCCCTCTATTACTTCAATAATGTAATTCTTTGTGATCCGGTTCCAGCCTTATGATGGGTTTCTTTTTTTTTTTTTAATTAATTAAACTCATAGATACCTCATAGTCAAACTTCAAGACTGGCTTACTTTGTTTCCACATGAGTATTCAATCTTTTTATAGACAACAGTACACATCTCGATGCCACCTTCTACATTGTTCCTTGTTCCTTCAAATCTTGAAATCCTCTCTTATCATATTATATTTGATGCCAATCTTTTCATTGAGTCCAACCTCGAGCCATTTCCCAAACTTGCCCCCTTTTTTTTTTTTTTTTTTCTATTGTGAAGTTTTAAAATAATACTGAAAATGACCCCCAGGGACTTTATTCTTATAATAATATTTGTTTATTTTTAGAGTTTGACTCGAAATTGCCTTCCACCGGTGCAGCATTTTACCTTTAATATCTAATCATTAGCTGAGAAAATATAGGAACGTAATCTCTGGCTCTAAAATAATAAAGAACATCCCTTTTGGGAGCTTTACTCACTCTCATATACCAATAATAATAATAATAATAATAATATAGAGCATCATTCATTTTACTTGTAGCCAAATGAATAATCAAATAATGATTTCTTTTTTTTTTTTTATCGTCAAATAACGATAATGAATGAATAACTGACAATTCTGTAGGTGACTTGGGTTGAGCATGCAGAATATGATGAAAGTCAAATTCATCAACTTTACCGGCCACTCATAAGTTCCGGCATGGGCTTCGGCGCCCAGCGGTGGGTAGCCACCCTTCAATGCCAATGCGAGTGTCTAGCCATTCTCATGTCCTCCACTGTACCTACACGAGACCACACAGGTTGTCTAAAGATCCCCAACTTTTTTTTTTTTGAAAAAAAAAATTTGGCTACCCAGAAGCAATGATTGCATAGAGATTTATAAAGTGAAATTTTATATGCAGCTATTACTGCAAGCGGACGACGAAGCATGCTGAAGCTGGCGCAAAGAATGACGGATAACTTCTGTGCTGGGGTATGCGCGTCAACTGTACATAAATGGAATAAGTTAAACGCAGGCAATGTGGGTGAAGATGTTAGGGTGATGACAAGAAAGAGCGTGGATGATCCCGGCGAGCCACCGGGCATTGTGTTGAGCGCTGCTACTTCAGTTTGGCTACCGGTTTCTCCGCAACGACTGTTCGATTTTCTACGCGATGAACGGCTGAGGAGCGAGTGGGACATTCTATCCAACGGTGGACCTATGCAAGAGATGGCCCACATTGCCAAAGGCCAAGATCACGGCAACTGCGTCTCCCTCCTACGTGCCAGCGTAATCTTCTAATTATCCTTCCTTTCTCCCTCACTATTTTTTTTGTTTAAAATTTTTTTGTCACGTTCGATATTAAAAAGTAATATAATAATAATAATAAAATTACCAAAAAGTCAGATATGTCCCTGGTTGTGAAGAGATGAAAAAGGCGAAATTGGGAATCGGAAGTATCTAAGTGGTCAGAGACAGTTGTTTGTTCTTATAAACAATTTAAAAAAGTCAATATAAAAAACACCTGTCACTTTTCTGAGACCAATCTGATCTCATCTCTTTCCTTTTCATCTCTTTTGATTTTGTTATGTAAAAAGTTGGTTTGGGTCACAGAGTTTGACTCTCTCCTTCTGACAATACTTAATGTGGCAAAAATTTTCAATGGTACATTGTGTAGTTACTCGCCAGTCTTAGGGTTTTTTTGTTGGGGTGCAGGCGATGAATGCGAACCAGAGCAGCATGCTAATCCTGCAGGAGACATGCGTAGACGCAGCGGGGTCGCTTGTAGTGTACGCTCCCGTTGACATTCCAGCCATGCACCTGGTAATGAACGGTGGAGATTCTGCTTACGTAGCACTCCTTCCATCGGGATTCGCGATAGTACCAGACGGTCCAGGCTCGCGTAGTCCGCCTAATGCTGCCCCAACCATTAACGACGGTGGTGGCCAACACAGAGTCAGTGGGTCCCTGCTGACGGTGGCTTTCCAGATTTTAGTGAATAGTCTTCCTACGGCCAAGCTCACTGTGGAGTCGGTGGAGACGGTCAACAATCTCATCTCATGCACCGTTCAAAAGATCAAAGCAGCTCTGCAATGCGAAAGCTAACCGATTTCACGATCCATCATCAACTAGTAGTCCCTCCTCCGTCTCAGTTTTTAATTCTTTTTAACGCTAAATGTGTCGGCGGCTTTATGTATGTCTTGTTTAGTTAATCCCGGTTGGTTGTTTGTAATGTTCCGGTAGCGGTGGTCGAAACTGAAAGAAAAAGAGAGAAGAGAGATTGGTGAGTGTGTGGGAGAGTCCTTTGCATTGTGGGTGTTGAGTCAAGAACGAACCGCGAGTGGAGACACCTTGCATTGTAGGGCTGTGTCGGTGACTCGGTCTTGGGTTGCATGAAAGGTGCTGCAAGGGTGGTGGTTCGGGTATTGACTCAGGTCGACCCTTGATTCTCTTCAATTATCAGTTTTTTTTTTCAAGAAAAAAAAAATCTGAAACAATAAAAAACAAAAAGTTCTGAAAGTGTCTTATTTAATTAATTTTATGCCCTTTTGTCGAGTTAAACTGGGGCTAATTATCTATCTTATTTGTCCTTTTTATTGTTAACTTGTATTTTCAATTTTGTGCTGGGAAAATGCTAAAGCTACTTTCCATTTTTCTAACATTCTTTAATTTTCATTTTTTTGATTATTTAGTGAGGAATGAAAAACTTGTAAAAAATAATTGTTTTTATTCTTTCTTTTCATATAGCCAATAAAAAAGGTAAAGTGGTGGAAGAGTGTTCACAGCATTCCTTCTTTTACTGATCTAATAATACTTAATAATAATTGTTTTAATTATAAGTGTATGATAAAAATGCCCGTTGAAAAATGAAGTGTTTATGGCATTACTTTTTGTGCTGATCTAATAATGCTTAGTAATTAATAATTATTTGATTAGAAGTGTGATAAAAATTGTATAAAAAAATATTAGTAGTATTTTTTTTTACTATTTAGAAGATATTTAAGATTGGTGGTGAGTGTTTCAAAATATGTTTTGAAATTTTTTTATTTAATTAACTAATTTTTTATAAACTATTTCATTTATCTGTTTATATTAAAAATAATTTCTAAAATTAAAAATATAAATTATTATTTTAATTTTTTTTTTTCCAAATGCAATACTATATATATCTTTTGGTTATTGCATGTAATAGACGCGCCACCCTTGAAATAATAATAATAAAGGGTGGTGGTGGGGGTGGTGGTGGTGGTGAGGAAGTGAGCAATAAATGAGAATACAGAAGTTGTTTGTTTTTGAAAAAGAAAACAGAAGTTGTTAGGATAAAGGGTTGGGTATCATTTAATGCAAAGGGTTTGGGCGTGTCTCCGGGTAAGGTGTATACACCAATAAAAAAGAGGACACGTGATAGGTGTAGGTGGACAGATAATGGTGGAAGGGGGGGTGTGACAGTAACGTCCTGTTGAATGCTGATTTGTAGGTATACAGCTTAAATCATTTCTGATGGATTCCAACTCCAAATTTCATAGTTATCCAACCACTAACATTAAGCTCAAGTGTTAAAATGGACAAGTGATTTCTAATTGAGTGCTTCTCTGCTAGTGTAAATTACATTTTAGTACTTTAAAATTATTATATCTTTTAACTTTTAATTTTAACCATTCATTATCAACGAATAAGATTAAAAATTTATAATCCAACGGTTTTAAAATACCCGGTGTAAATTATATCTGGTGCACCTTAAAAATTCTCTTTCTAATTTTATTGTAATTTTCTTCGGTTCTTTTCTAAGAGGGCTTCTGTAGTGTACCCGGTGTAAATTACACCGGATGCTTTAGAAAAATTGGATTATTAACTTTTAATCTCAACCATTCATTATCAATAGATGAAATTAAAAATTTATAATCAAATAATTTTAAGGCACCCGTTGTAAATTACACCGAGTACACCTTAGAAATCCACCTTTTCTAAATATACATTTAGTGGAATCTGAATCCCATAGCTCTTCTCAACGTGTTCATTTTGCGATGTTAACTCAACTACAAGCTTGGGTATATATGCATGCATGGAGACAGACACGTGAGAAAGAAATGGGATCCATAGAACGAAGGCCATAAAGTCAAAGATAGTGAAAGGCTATCCGCAAGAGGGAATGGGGCTGCTAATTAAGAAAATTAAATGGTCCCATAAAAACTCTTTTTTAGGCCACCTTTTAGCTCTCAATCTTCTCTTCTCTTCTTCGAGCTTTTGTCTCCCTTCTCAGTCCAAAAACCCCTCCTTTTCCACACCTTCACTCGTCTCAATTTATTTTAATTAATATAAAATATTTATATTTTTAATTTAAATTAGATAAAATAAGTGGATAGATTAATATATCATAAATATCTTATACTCGTTAGAACAAAAAATATTAGAACATATAGCATTATTCTTTTCAAAATTTTTAAGATAAGCAAAACATAAAAATTATAAATTTTTATATATTATTACATACATTTTAAAAAATTAACGACAGTAATTACCTACATTTTAAAGAATGTGATTCCTGTCTTTGTTTCTTTTCTTCCTTCCTTCTACCTATCTCCTTCGTTACGAGTGAATTCCAACCCCGCCTCCCCCTCCCCTTCTAATCTTTCAGACCTATGCATCCTTCCCTTTGCATTATTTTCGTGGGCCTCTCTTCAATCTGCATTAGTCGGCTGACCATCCCATTGATTCAAATCAAATTTAATTTATAAATAACATTAATTATAAATAGAATGAATTGAAAAGGCAAAAATTTCCTTTCAATTCTATTAAATTTGATCAGATGGTAAAAATATTCAATTTACACAATATTGGATCGATCGTCTATGAAAAATTAAATTTTCAAAATTTTTACCTTCTAAAATAACACTCGCAAGTCAATTTAATAATAAAAAATAAAACTTATTGCGAGTTTTGGATTCTTATAATGTGCATTACGTGTTTAGTGAAGACCCATAAAAGAAATGGTAAAAAATATCCTCTTTGAGTATGTTCAATGTTCACATTGCCAAAGAACAAAGTTTGAAGCTTGATTATATTTCTTCAATGAGGAAAACTTGTATGTTGTGTAGCATGCCATGGGTTGAGTGATGTGATTTGGTACTTTGCAAGTTGATAATGCCAAAGAAACACCTTTTTTTCTTGAATAATCTACTTTCTCTGGGGACCCAACGATTGACTTGTGAGGGAAAAAAAAAAAAACATTAATTTGGTTATTTGAAAGGGCTATACCAGCAATGTTAATGGCACCCATTATTTTTTAACACTTTTCGACGCTCAAATTTTAATTCGTAGATGAGAATATAAAATAAAAAGAGGAAAAAATTTATATTTCAACAATCAATCATAAAGAGAGTTCTAGAAAGTGTTGAACAAGAGAGAGTATTGTTAGTCCTTTTCGTACACCAAATCACCAATGCTTTGAGCAAGAAATGAATATTGGACCCGTATAATCTTGTATATGAGAAAAACGTTTTCCCAAAGAAAAAATATTTTCAATATTTTTAAATTTTAAAAAATATTTTCTGATATAAATATATTTTAAAAAATAATTTATAAAAAATTAAAAAAATTAAAAAAATTAACATAGTGGCCCAATAACCAAAGTCTTGGATTTGATGCGCATATTCCACTGTTAATTTTTCAATCATATCTTAATTTGAATAAATGTGAAATTGATGGGTTAGCTAGCGGTCCGTAATTCTTTTGAAGAATTACACGTGGGTATTAACTAAGACCCGGCCTATGAGGATGAAGAACAGCCTTTTAAAGAGTACTTTTGCAGTACACTAGATGTATTAATGAATTACAGTATTTATAACCATTTTATTATCTATATTTAATACTAATTATTATATTAAATAATTAGTAATCTACTAAATAAGTTACTTAAGTCAAATAATTTTATCTCTAACTTATTTTACTCATGTCTCTTATATGTTTTTTCCATTTCATGTTATCTGTTGTATAATAAAATAAAATTTATTTCATTCTAATTGATATATAAAAAATAATCTTTTTCAAACTTTACTTCTATCTTAGTTTTGGAATAAATTTTTATTATTAATAAAAATTTTTTTTATTAATTACTTTTAAGCTATTTTTGGATTGAGATTCAATTTATAAATTTATATCAAATTCATCATTTAACTACTTAAAAAATATCAAAGTCTATAAATTTAGAAAAATTCACCATCTACTAAAATCATTTATTTTTAAATGATTTGATTTCAAACTATCTAGATAGAAAAATGTAGGATCCATTAATTTTTATTAATAAAGAATTGTTTTTAGATTTTTTTTTATTCCAATATTGTGCTTGATAAATTAATAATATTTCAAAACTATACTTAATCCTAAAAAAGCAACAAAATCAGTTTTTTTTTTATTTCAACTTAGTATTATTACTATTATTATTGTTATTAATGTAGTGTTAATATATATTAAATTATTAATTAAAAAATGTTTTTTAGCAATATAATTAAACATTATAACATATAATAACTTTTTTTATTTTTCAACTCTTAAAATAACCAATTTTATTTTTAAGTATATAGTAAAATTGATTATATATACTTAATTAATAATAAATAATCAATATTTAATGAATGTTAAAATTAAAAATTAATTGTTAAATTTATAAATTATAGTTATTGAACTTACATCATCAATTTATGAATTTTATAGTAAAACTATTCTTTGAGTCCATAGATTCACAATCCATAAATCCATAAATTCTATAAAATTTATGATCCAAACGGGACCTTAATATTTCTAAAAGAGAACAATATAATTATTTTATATTTATAATTATATATATTAAATGATATTCTTAATATTAATATTAGTGAAGAAACCTTAAACGACGGACGGAATGGAAAAATTATTTAGTAGTTACAATTTCCAAAACACGATTAAAGAAAGAAGCATAACTAGTCCTGATCATGTTTCCCTTTCCAACCAATTTAATTAAATTAGTTGGAAGTAAAATTAAATTATAATTAACGGCTCACAATTTTAAACCATATTGAAACTTTTATTCTATTTGGATTCTTCGTGTAATAAATTATAACTAAAATTTAACTAGCATTTTTCTGTTTGAATTGGATTCTTCATGTAACAAATCATAGCCAAAATTTAATTCAAACTTTTTAGTTTGAATAAAAAAAAAAGAAAAAGAAAATGCATATACATATGATGTAACAATATTTGATTATGATCCCTCCTCCCAAGTGATAATCAAATTTTCAATAGTAACTAAAATATATCCCCTAATTCTTTACTCTAATCTTAAATTTATTTTTTCAATACTCTAAGCTAACTTGTATTATTGATTTTTTTTTTTTTTGCAATTTTTTTTCCTATATGTCAATTCTTAGACTTATTTTTTCTTACTCCAATTTCTTAATTTTGTTCTATTATTATTATTAAACTGATGTTGTCGAAACATAGTACAACATGAAACAACACCAATTGACCAATGTCCTGATTTAATTAGTTTGCATATTAATTATTTTGAAATTTTGTCTACATAGATATATTTGGCGCCTTGTTTTGTTTTTCTAAATAAAATGTCTTATTTATTGCACAAAATGCTTAATTAGCTTGCTTCATACATTGTAAAAATAATGAACCTATGAAAATTATCAGTAATACAATTTCTAGCTACACCTTCTCATTAAGTTTATCAAAATTTATTATAAATAAGTTATTTAGTAAATTATGTAGCAAAAATGAATGCAGTACTTAGTAGATCTCACTTTTTTCTTCAAAGTTAAGTATATATATATATATATATATAACTTCATGCAAGATTTATAAATAGAAATGTCTATATGGAATTTTATTCATTAGGCCCTGCATGAACTAACTTTGAATTGCAATGGATTAATCTGATTTATAATTGAACAAAACTACTAAAAAATAGACGGATGTAATATCTTAACAATAAAATCCAACTAAATCAATTTGACTTAAAAAAAAAATATTAGTTGATTTGTTTTTTTAATATTAATAAAATAATGGAATCACACCAAAGAAAAAAACTTTTAGCATTTAAATTTTGATGAGTGGCGCATCCAAATCCCAACAATTCGGAGTGAAAGGAACAATTAATATTATTAATTAAAAAAAAAATTTAAATTTCTTTTTACTATTAGTTACCTAGATAAGTAGGTTTAAAAATTATCCACTATCATTGGTAAAAGTTTAAATCCATCAATACACTAGAGCTACTGTAGCCAAAACAATTTTTAATACACAAAGATGAAAAAACTAGAGCTAAAGATGCAAATTAGCCTCTAAATTATATTTTATAGTGTGAGTCACTTTATAAACTTTGATTCAGTGTAAATAAACTATTAAACTTTATATTTGATTCAATTAGATTCCTTACATGTTAAATCCTTTAAACTAGAACTGTGAATCAACTCAGTCTTATGAGGGATTACTCGCTTCATAGTGTATAGTTTATAGATTAATTTGTATTGAATTTAAAATTCGAAAGTTTATTTATATAGAGTCAAAATTAAGTAATTCACACTAATATAATACAAGTAGCAGAGTTATTTTTGTTAAAACTACTGAAACATTAATTGCCTTGAACTCAATAACAATTGATGGATTTTATACTAGTTAGATAGGGTATCAAAATGTGCCAAGATATGCGAATTTGACACGATGCGAAACACGTAAAATTAATATATTAGTGTTGAATATATGCGAGTTTATATTATTAATAGATTGATTTGTTTATGATATTGTTCAAAATGTATCGTGTTACAAGTTGATACGTGAATTTATTGCAATCCATTTAAATTTTTCGTATTGTATTAATCTGATCTAATCCATATATAACACATGTAAATTTATAGTAATATTAAGGTTAATATTGTCATTTCAAAACAATAAATATTTAGATATTATATTCATATCATCTCGTGTCGACCCTAACAAAATATAATAGTATCGGATTTTAGAACTATAATATGATACCAAAATTAAAAGTGTTATATATATCGTGTCGTGTTTGTATAACCCGTTTAATTTTCGTATTGTGTTCGTGTAATATATTGCTTATTTGATGTAATTATTTATTTTAATAATAATAATAATATAAGAGTAACTAAATAAAAAATTTGTAATATATATATATAATTCAGTGTAAGAGTATTTTGATTTTTATATTTGAAAAGGCTCAACTTGATAGAAAAAATTTTAAAATGAAGCTTTTTAAATAATTATTGTATACCAAACACTTATTTATCCGTCGTTACACAAAAAAAAAAAAAAAAACTATTAATCACTTTGAACAGATGAATCAAATAACCCTTTATCTAAGATTTTATTCTTCTAGCATTTGGGTGCATTAAATGAGTAGGACCATATGGTATAGTGTGGTAGAGAAGGACTTTGTCAATCATATTATTCAAACATGAAATTCTTAGATAAATTTTACTATTATGTCATCTATAATCTAATTTAATTATTTATTGACATATATGTAATTGATTTATTTTTATTGGTTAATGTGAATATAATATGCATACATATCAATAAATAATTGAATTAGTTTATAGATGATACGATAACCATAGTTTACATAAAAATCTTCGCTCGTGAAACATAAACTACCCTTTTTTTTTAAGGTGCAAAAGCCACTGAAATATATATAAAGTCTGAAGTGTCTATTTATTCTTTGGTTTTCCAAACAAACTAAACAAATAAAAGCCACTAAATTGCTTGGAAATAGAACGTGGCTGCTTGCCTGCTGAGACCGCTAGTGTTCATGGATGTGAAAATGGATACCAAAGTCCTTCTCCTATTAGGAAACAATTTTCTTTAGTTTACTTTATTCAACACCTACTTGTAAAGCTAATTATTAATTATCGTCTAGAATTTATTTATATGACATTCATTCATTGATTTGGTCTATATATATATTTTAAGATTCGGTAATAACCGAGCCCCATTTTACTCAAATTTTAACTTAGCCCCATCATTTTTTGTTTCTTTATAAACAACTAACTTCTTAACAGTCTTAAATCTGTATCTCACTATCTATGACTAACTACTCATACCCCATTGAAGGAGGACAAAACTCCCATTAACGTTAATTTCTTTATTGTTATCATATGCAGATATGAACTTAAAAGAATAATTATCCAACTGAACGGGTTGCCACTTGCAAGGCCAGATTAATGGGATTAGGCTTATTCTCCAGGCCCAACAGCATAAAGACTCTTTTTTTCTCATAAATATCTCAAACCTTGTTCTCATTGGATTCTCATACCATAAATCCCTGTCTATATAGCAATATAGACCAAAATCAATTACACATGTGAAATTTCTATCTAGCAATAAAAATATGGTAACAATTTTATAAATAAAATAAATGTACACTATTATCAAAACATGGTGACAATTTTGTAATATTTACAAACTTTTTTTTTTGAGTGTTTTGGATATCATTTATTATAGTTTATCGAGTATAAACTACAGTTTTATTGAGTCTTAACTGTATATTTATTAAATTTGAATGACATGTTCATTATTTTTTTTATTTAAAAATCATGTTAAGTAGATATTTATCGAATTTTAACTACATATTTATTAACTGTTAACTATATGTTCATTAAATTTGAGAGATAGATTCATTAATTTTCCCTTAATACTTAACTTATTCATATTAAAATACATTAGATTCATTAATTTTTAGTACATATTCATTAAGTGTTAACTATAGATTCATTAATTTTACAATAAAAGTTTATTAAAACTTCAATGTATGTTCATTAATACTTATTGATACAATGTATAAAAATTGATAAACCTCCATTCCATAACAATTGAACATATACATTTCAATTAATGATTTTATAAGTACAAAATAATGAACCTCTAATACAAGTAAACACACACAAAAATTAAACAAGTTTAATAAATCTATAGTTACTTAACTTAAGTTTTAAATAAAAAGTAACGAATTTGCCATATAAATTTAATGAATTTATAGTTAAGACTCAATGAATTTATACTTATTATATAATAAACTTGTAATAATTAACAAATGAATTTGCATCGAAACGCTAAAAAAAAATTTGTAAGTATTATAAAATTGCCCCGTATTTTAATAATTATATAGGTTTATTTTATTTTACAAAATTATCACATTTTTTACACGTGCAAAAACTTGATCCACCCTGCAAGGTGGACAGGGGTCGATGATTCACGTGTATACATCCATTCCTTCAAATTGATTTATATTCAGAAAAAAATCAAGAAAAGAAAGTTGAGGCCTTGAGGGATATAATCGAGTTGGGCCAAGAAATGGGCTTCGGTTGAGTGGCTCATTATTGGGTTAACCCAAATCAGAGTCTAGTCGAACCGCCGAAAGAACCGTCAAAAACCAGTCAAAGCACCACCACGAAAGCACGAATATTCCGCTCGAACATTTCCTTATCCTAAATCCCTTTCCCGTAAATACAAGGAAAATGATGAGGGCATTTGGGGAACACCGGTCTACTGCTAAAATAACCTCAATCACCACCCGTCCGATCACTATAATGAAGAATCAACGGACAGAAATCACCATTTGACCAAAGTACAAAAATATTTGAAGCTCGGAATGATTGGCCTTTGGTCGAGCTTTGACCGCAGAATTAACAAAAAAAAAAAAAAAAAACCAGAGAGAGACGCATGGAACTTCACAGTGGAAAGAAAAATTCTTTTAGAGAGAGAGAGAAAAGATTAATCCGAGTATTTTGTGCTGGAGTTGTATTTAATTTATGTTTTTTAATCTATAATTTTTGTTCTTACAAAATTCCTTCTCTTTCACTCTGTTGAATACAGAGGGAGAGAGAAGGTTGAGTTTTTTCCTCTAGCTGGGAATTTATATATGTATTCTTTATAATTTTTTAAGGAAAATCCTAGGGCTGTTTTGTTTCCGGGGATTGAAAGGAAATTAGGATTTGGCTTTGGTGAAGGCAGGAAACATGAATGTGATGCGTCGATTGAAGACCATTGCTTCTGGTCGAACTTCCATATCCTCTGATCCTGTAAGTTCATATATAATTTGGCAATGTCTTTTTGGTGTATGAGAAAATGGGTAAAAGGTTATGCTTGTCGGTTCGAGTCGTTTTGGGTAAAGTTATGTTTTTTCAATGCCTTGTTGGGGCCGATAGCTTTCCTGATCGTGAGGTTATTTATTTATTTATTTTAATGCATATTCTTCAGCTCTATTATAGATTAACCGACGGTTATTAGGCAGTTTGATTTTTTTTTCCTCCCCCTGAGCTTTTGATCGACATGGGATCTTCTCTCTCTCTGAGTTTTTAAAATTTTGAGTTTTTTACCTGAGCGTAACTCACGTCTGGTTATGCATTACTGTAATTTGAATTTGAAAGCGTAATAATTACTCTTTGTAATTAATCTGTCTAATCGGTTTTGAGTTATTTTATTTTTTTGAAGATTGATTTATTGGGTTATTTGCCATTAGCTTGTTCTTATCGTCTGTTGTATGTTTCTTTCAACCGTTACGGAGTTTCTATTACTTGGCTGAGCAGCTTTGGTATGTGCATTGTAGCTCAGGAGTAATTCGTACTTATATGATCAGGAATGATATTTATATCGGTGTTACATTATGCTTGTAGTTTTCTAACAATGATGCTATATCTCTCTGTGGTTATTAAATTACTTGGAAACTATTGATTAGTAGTTGGCTTTTCTGAAGAGTATTGTTGTTGCGGTTGTTGATAGGTCAATTTGCAATTATTGGTTCTTTCCCGAGAATGGTTACTACGTATCTTTATTATCTTTTTCCTCTTTTAAAAAAAGCTGAAGGTGAGATAGAGAGAGAAGCATAGGATGGAGTAAAGTGCTTAATAACTCATTCATACAAGTTGTTGCATCATAATGTGAAGTTGACTGCAAAATCTTATGATTGATTTGCACTTAAGAGCAGGTTTAAGTGCCAAAAGAGAATCGATATGATCCTATAAATCAGATTTTTTTCCTTTCTGATTGCCAAAATGGAATCATTTTTAATCTTATGAATCAGTTGTGGTTTTTAAATGCTTGTTGGAGGTGTGAATTAGTTCAACTTAAGTTACATCCCTGTCATTATGGGTTTCTGGAATCAGCGAATAAGTCAGTTTTTGCTTCACTATTATTGGTCTATTATTGGGAGAAGATTCCAAGTAATAACTTCAGATGCTGTTTAAATAATGAAATCCATCTACATCTAAATTTACGAACTCAGTACTGGTCTATATGTTTGTGCTTTTGGATAAATTTCTGATTTTTGTAATTACAGTTTGTACTTGGATTTTGAACATGTGAACTGGATATCAAGAAATGTGATATTCTCTCTTTCCCTTTAGGGTGGAGACTCCTTGACAAAGAGGGTGAAAGTTGATCAAGAAACAGATCAGAAGACCATTGGAGAATTATATTTAGATGATAAAAGTACCACAGGCCTGGAGCATCATATGGCTTCTACATCACTGGAAAATGCTGCAAGCACATCTAATCCCTCTACAGTAGACAGGACAGAAAGATTAGATCATGATCAGCTTCCCAAAGAAATGCATGAAAAGAGAATCAGGGATGCAAGAACCGATTATGATCAAAAGGTACTTTTTTTGGAAAAAAATTTGGTGCTTCAACCACCCAAAATCACCAAATTGGGAGATATTTGCATGGTCATTTATGGGGGTAGATTGTTATGGCAAGAACTATGAAAACAGTTTCAATTGATATTAATCGTCATTACATTTCTAATTGTGCATTGTGAAGGATATAGAGGCTGCAGTTGTGAGTGATAATGGTGCAGAAGCTGGACATGTAATTGCAACCACAGTGGGCGGTCAGAATGGACAACCGAAACAGGTTAGTTATTTGTTAAGTAGGAACAGGCATGCAAAACACTTCCTCTCAGTAAGATATAGGTGGCCTATATTTGTCCACTCTTTTAGCCAATGGGGCTTATGCTTGACGGAGTGATTGGTGGTCCACAATTTAAAATTGATTATGAGGCTCTTGCCTACAAGCTTGAGGTTTTTGGTTGAGTTTTTTTTATTGACATGTCAAACATCATTTTATTTTTGTTCAAATTTTGATCAATAGTTTCCAAATTATATTATTATTGGTTTAGAACCTTAACCCTGTGCTGTATGGGTTTTATGGGACGATACTGATGGAAATTTTGTTGTGTTTTTTGCCTTAGACAATCTCATTTATGGCAGAGCGTGTGGTTGGCACGGGTTCATTTGGTGTTGTCTACCAGGTATGTGAAACGAGCTTGCACATACTGAGTCTGAGTCCTATATGTGGCTCAACTCATAGTCAATACACATAATAATGGCGTCTTTTTTTCCACTTCACATTTTATATTTGTGCAATAGGCCAAGAGCTTGGAAACTGGTGAAGTTGTTGCAATAAAAAAGGTCCTGCAAGACAGGAGATACAAAAATAGAGAACTTCAGATCATGCGCTTGCTCAACCATCCTAATGTTCTTGAACTAAAGCATTGTTTCTTTTCAACTACCGAAAAAGATGAACTATATCTTAACCTTGTCTTGGAGTATTTACCTGAGACTGTCCACCGAGTTTGTAGACACTATAATAAGATAAACCACCAACATATGCCTATCATGTATGTGCAACTCTATGCATACCAGGTATGTCATGCCTTGATTTTTGAGTATTAGGTGGGTTGTGAGATTTTATTATCTATAACATAGAGTTGAGTTGGCCAGTTTGGGTATGATTGTTGTATTTTACTATTGTGTGAATTAAGTGTGCTGCTCTTTGTTTTTGTAGATTTGCCGTGGTCTAAATTACTTGCATCATGTTGTTGGTGTGTGCCACCGTGATATTAAGCCACAAAATTTACTGGTAAGATTGCTTGTAGCTTCTCTCGTATTAATTATTTTTTGCCTAACATATTAATTATGGCTATATGCACCTTTTTGTGATGGACATCATTTGTCATGTATTTATTTGTATTTGAACAATTTATTTAAGCAGAAGAAATAAAGAGTTTTGATAATTGCAAGTATAAAGTAGAAAAATATGCGGATGTAATTTTTGGGAGTCTGAATCTTGTTAGACTTGAAAATGCTTTCCATTTAAAGAGGAAGGGTTTGAAAGCAACTGTCTTCGCCTCACTTTTATGCCTGTTACTACAAAGAAACAAGAATAGAGAAGTTAATAATTTCCATTGATAGTAGAAAACAGTATATATACAATCCTATGAACATAAAATAAGAAAAAAAAAATATGAAGAATAGGAAACAATACAATATAGGAAATAAATCTTTACCTATCTCTAATTACATAAATCAAGCTAATCAATATTATATAAATATCTCACAATATCTCAGAATTACTCCCCCTCAAGTAGGAGCATAGGTATCGATCATGCCCAACTTGTTATAGATGTAAAAAACAAAGAGCTCCAAAATTTGTAAAACAAAATGTTTCACACCACATCAATGTAGTTCTAACCAGGTAGGAGAATATATCGTATAAACCGACAAAACCTATAACACAGTCTCACACCATGCTAATGTAGACTCTATCAGATTGGAGAAGATGTATAGACTAAGGAGAGTTAAGTGAGATTTACAGAGAATAAATGTCACTAGATAAGGGTGACCCAAGGTATTTATACAATCTGCTGTCTAGGGCAAAAAATAATAGATCACTCATGTTGACTCAATTATGACAATGAGATGCTCATTTGGGCATAACTTTCATATCGATGATAAGGTTTCACTAGAACCTATGACTCATACCATGTAAAGAAACAATAATAAAGAGAAATCAATAATTTTATTGATAATAGAAAACTTATATATACAGCCTTATGAACATAAAATAGGAAGCAAATAAATGAAGAATAGGAAATAAATCTCTACCTACCCTTAATTACATAAATCAAGCTAATCAATATTATATAAATATCTTACAATATCTCACAACAGTTACAAATAATTAATGTGGTAATCTCATGGAAGTCTATGATACCTATAGTAGCATCAATTTGCCTTTTTGAAGTTTGATGCTTTATATATAGGGTAAATTACTATAACCCTTTTGAGGTTGGTTAAATATACTAGTTGGTTCATCTATTTTTGGAATTATACTATCAAGTCCCTCAGGTTTGATTTAATATACTATATAGTCTTTCCGTTAATTTTTTCCATTACATATAAACAAAATATCATATTTGTCCTTTGTAAAAGTCTTAAAAAAAGCCAAAAAAATATCAAAAAAATTTTAATGTCATTAACTTTATACCAAAATGTCAAATTTGTCATTTTTTTTAATATTGTATTTTTTAAATTAACAAAATGTCAAATTTATCAAAAAAATAAATAAGGGTATTTTTGGTATTTTTGGTTGATTAACAGAATATTCTAGTTGACTAACGGAATATTCTATTCAGAAGTAACTAAAGGTCTTTTTAATTATTGGAACCAAACTTGAGAGACTTTATAATATATTTTTGAAAATAAAAGTACTAACAAATATATTCAACCAAACTTCATGGGTGTATTAATAATTTACCCTTATATTGCAAATCATCATTAGTTTGAAGTTGTGATGCATTCTGCAGGTCAATTCCCATACTCATCAGCTAAAGATTTGTGATTTTGGAAGTGCAAAGATGCTGGTAAGTTTTGCTTCTACTTTCATTTATATTTTCCTCCGTTGGTGTTGAAGTCTACCATTGAATAAAAACTAATGTCAGTGTACCATTCATCTTTAGGTGCCGGGTGAACCCAACATATCTTATATTTGCTCCCGATATTATAGGGCACCAGAGCTTATATTTGGGGCTACATCATACACATCTGCGATTGATATGTGGTCTACAGGTTGTGTTTTGGCTGAACTTCTTCTTGGTCAGGTGGGTCTCTATTGCCTCACTTTGTTGAATACTTTAATGCCTTGTAACTGAATATTTATGGCAATTTGGTGAATATTCTTTTGATTATTTGATCCTTTCAAAATTCAAATTCATATCATCTTTTTTTTTTTTTTTAGCCATTGTTTCCTGGGGAAAGTGGTGTTGATCAGCTGGTGGAAATTATTAAGGTATTTTTTTAATAGCTGTTCTTTTTTAATACACATACCCTTGATTTTACTTTTGGCAAATTTCTCAGTTGTCCCCCTCTATTTGGTGTCTGAAATCAGGTTTTGGGAACTCCAACCAGAGAAGAAATTAAATGTATGAATCCAAATTATACTGAATTTAAGTTCCCTCAGATTAAAGCTCACCCATGGCATAAGGTCTGTCAACAATATAATCAGGATCTTCTTCCTTTATACTCAAAAATATTGGCATTAATTTGTATGACGGTGGATAATGTAACAATATGCAGATATTTCACAGGCGAATGCCTCCTGAAGCAATGGATCTTGTATCAAGGCTGCTGCAGTATTCACCAAATCTACGTTGCACTGCTGTAAGAACAATATATTACCCTAGATGGTGTATATCATTTTTCCGAATTGTTGAATGTTTTCATTTTTATGTGCTGCATGTTCAGCTGAATCCCCTTCAACCCTTTTACATTAGCTATACTTTAAATGTCTCAGAGCAATTATTATGTATTTATGAAATTTGCATTGGAGGGGAATGCTTGTGACATTTTATATTTTCTGGATCTCAGCTGGAGGCATGTGCACACCCTTTCTTTGATGATTTGAGAGACCCTAATGCATGCTTGCCTAATGGACGATTGCTACCTCCTTTGTTCAATTTTACAGCTCAAGGTAGGTCCAACATACGCCTTTCATTTTGAACAAGGATTTTCTTTTTGCAATTGCTAAAAGACAAGCTCCCTGCAGAGCTTGATGGAGCACCTGCTGAACTGCGCCGGCGTCTCATTCCGGAGCATGCAAGAAAAGAAGAGATATGATAATTTATGAAGACAATGTGACCCAATTTTTGAATGCTTATATACCCTTACAAGCCGTCCTGACTGCTCCATTTGTTGTGGCTCAGTGGTCTTTTGGCCTTCATATGAGAGGTCAAGATAGATCTGATAGGAAAATTTTGACAAATCAATGGTCATCAGAATGTGACTGTGAAGAAGATGCAGATGGAGGTACTGGGCGAGGAGGTTCCAACTTCCAAGATTTATTATTTAGAATGTGGTGTGTTATATACCTTGGTGAGTGTAAGATGAGTTGTTACTAGTCTCTTATCTTTTATCATGTTTCTCTATCATAGTGTACGAGTATTTGGTAAGAAGATCAACTGAATGGATCGTTTAGACTAATTAGGATGTCTGTGTACATCTTAGTTATGTGCTTTTTTGTGCTATTGAAAAAAATTCATTTTACTTAGTGCTATGATTTGTTTTCCACTTTCCTTGATTATGATTCTATCCCAATTTCTGCTCTAATCTTAACGGCTTTGCTTTCAATTCTACATAAATTTTCTTGCTGGTGACAAGATAAAATGGCAATTTTTTCTGTAATTGATTTCCTTGGAACCGACATTTTTGAAAGATGAGGGTTCTTGCACTGCAACAACAGTAAGAAGACAATTACCACAATATTGATGGCCTCATGGCCAGGGCAACTGATAATCGGATAAGAGCTTAGTTATCGTTATCTATCTAATTGGATCCAAGCCCCAGTTCTGTAGAAGGTTGCAAGAAATTTCCTTTGTTCACCGTTTGTTCGGGCCTTCATTTCATACTTGAATACGTCGGGATCATCACATTCTTTACTATTTGATATGATGTCTCTCTGATTTATACCAGGATCTTATTATTTGATTTATCAAAATAACTGTGAATCAAGCTGTACATGTATTTGTTTAGCAGTTGCAGTGAGGATGCAAATCTCTCATATTTCTTATTATTAACTGTTGGAGCTTACCAGGTGTGCGTTGTTCTAACAACTCAACTTCAAATATGGGATAAGTCCGTCAGGAGTTTTTAGTTTGATTCAATTCAAAAACCAATAAAGAATCCAAAATATGAACAGTTATTTGTAATCCAACATAATTTCGTACTAAATTGTTGCTTTCATTCAGAAGTTGCCAGCCAAATTTCCCATCAAACCGAGCTCAATATCTTCCAATTTCTCCCCCCCATTCTTCAATTTCAAAATTCCTTCAAATTTAGCTATAATTTCAATTCTTTCACAATTGGATTTTTCTTCAATTTTGACGAAAAGATGCGGACTTCTACAAGTCCCTCAGCGTTGTCTCCACCGTTTGACTCAGCCGACACATCACCACTCCTCACCCATTCGATTGCCGATCATCTCCTCCGTAGCCGCCGTCTCTTACGCCGCCACTCTCCTCCCCTCCGTGGTGCGGCTGCTCGGCTCCTCCGGCGAGCCAGCGGCCGCCGCATGATGCTGCGCGAGCCCTCTGTCCGGGTGCGGGAAAATGCAGCGGAGCAGCTTGAGGAGCGCCATAGCGACTGGGCTCACTCGAAGCCGATTGTTGTGCTTGACGTTTTGTGGAATTTGGGTTTCTTTGCCATTGCGGTTGTGGTGTTGGCGATGAGCGTCAAGGAGGAGCCTGAGGTTCCTTTAAGGCTGTGGATTGTTGGATATGTATTACAGTGTGTGCTTCATATTGCGTGTGTTATGTTCGAGTACAGAAGGCGACTTGGTGGAGGTAATGTCGGAGTGGGAGCAAGAGGAGATTCCAGTTCAGGATCGGGGAGTGATGGAGGAGATTATATGGATTATGGAGGTGAACAGGCAGGCAATGATGATGAAACTAGGTATGGTTTTTCCTTCTCATTTCTTTTCAAGAATATGTTTGCTATAATAAGAAGCAGAACATAAGTATCAAGAGCCTCAGTCTCAAAGGTTATTGCTTTGAGGAATTTAGCTTGGTGAAGATTTGAGGGATGAACCTTCCATGTCTGTAGTTTCTATTAATTGTGCCTATCTGAATCCTCATTCTCTGATTGTTGCAGTGTTGTGAAGCACCTGCAGTCCGCAAATGCAATGTTCTCATTTATTTGGTGGACCGTTGGGTTCTACTGGGTTACTGCTGGTGGCCAAAATGTGACAACTATTTCACCTAAGTTATACTGGTTTGTTTACATAAATTTGTTACTTTGATGTGCGATTTAGGTTATGTCAGCATGTATTTTATAAGTGCATTAACTTGTTTGATAGTTTGTTTTTGCAGGCTTTGTATTACTTTTCTTGCTTTTGATGTGATCTTTGTAATTATCTGCGTTGCTGTTGCATGTCTCATTGGTATTGCTATCTGCTGCTGCCTCCCGTGTATAATTGGAATCTTATATGTCATGACAGATCGGGTAAATGACATTTCTCAGATCCTCTTTTGGCTCATTGTGGATTTGTAATTCTTTTCGACGTGCAAAGCGCAAAGATGCACACGCATGGGCATGTGCAGATATTGAGCTTATTTTCTCATAGCTGTTCTTTAGGCATAAGCCAATTTCAATAGGAACATAATAGACAGTAGTTTTTTTTAAAGAAAAAAGAGTAGGTCAATCTCTCGGCTAAAAGAACAGATATCATGTTGTGTCTCATGTCACAATATATGAGCTAATGAATCGATTTATGGATGTGAAGTTAGTGATCTGTAGGTGCAAAAAATTACTCTCTGAAGGCAGAAAAAGTGATGAACATGAAAATTAAATTAAGACCTCATGGCCAAAAGCAAAGCAACAACTTTGGTATTGTCTTGAACTATTGGATGTTATATGCTCCATTTAATTATGGTCATACAGATCATTATTTATAATGGGGTATTCGTCTGTTATTTGTAGTCTTGAGGGATGGGTGTTGGAAAGGCTTCAGCATGTGTTTAGTCTGTTTGGCTGCATTAGTTGAAATTAATGTTTTTCCATCTCCATGGATGGTGAAAAGCTTCTGTTGGCTTACTTTTTGGTGTCCTCTTATTTGTTAGATCATCAGGAACCCGCCGACGTGCACCTCAAGCACTGGTGATAATATTATTGCTCCACGTTTTTAGTATTATTTGTCTGATTTCATATCATCCATAACTGAAAAACAGGAAGGAGCAACAAAAGAAGAGATCGATCAATTGCCAAAGTACAAGTTTTGCAGAATAGGGAATTGTGAGAAAGTTAATGGTGAGATTCAAGCATCTCTTGGACGGATGATAACTGAATGTGAAATTGATACTCCCATAAGACGGCTTGTCTCCCATGAGGATGCTGTAAGTATTCTTGAAGTAAAAGTTGCGTCTGGAAACCTGTATTGTTAATTTTAACTACTTCATCAGTAGACTATGCGGCTAATGCTGAAATGCTAGTGCAATTTTCGATGTCAGTTAGGCTAATAAACCAATTCAAACAAGAAAAGGAACATGATTGGTCCGCGATTGCCAGTCACAGACCTCAATTAATATCTTGTAAATGGGGATGGAATTCCTGTTTTGTTATTACTTCAACTTGTTTCGAATACTCATCTTTGTTATACATTGCAGGAGTGCTGCATTTGCCTCTGTGCGTATGAAGATGGAACTGAGCTGCGTGAACTTCCTTGTCATCATCATTTCCACAGCACATGCATAGATACTTGGCTTTACATAAATGCAACTTGCCCTCTCTGCAAGTTGAACATTCTTAAGGCAAGAAATCAAATTTGTGGCGAAGTATAGAAACTAGGTTCTCAACGAGGGTACTGAATAGTGTTTATTTAGTTATTACCCTATTCATGTTACCATGTGCACCTACGAACTCATTGTCTGGCAGTATCTTACTAGAGTATATCGTTTCAGTGTAAATCTCTGTAGCTCTTCTTCCAAGAAGTCCAATTTAATCGGTGTTTTACAAAGATTACAGCTTTCAAACTGCAAAACAAGCATCTTATGTTCCAACGCAGAATTGCAAATTTGGGTTTGGGTAGTCTCAAAACATTAAATGCTAAGAAGTTTTTTTTTTAGATTCAAATGCACCAACTGACAGAAAAAGATGCTCTTAGTACCTAAGAAGTAAGAAGCAGAAAATCTTTAACAATTTCAAATCTAACAATGTGTAGCTAAAAAAAACATTAGAGCTAAAAACTGAGCTGCACTAAATTGAACAAATGCTCTCAGTAAGAACCTGTAAATCTTGACAATTTTAAAAAATATGTACATGGAGCTCAGGTATACCAATATCATCTTGTAGTCAGATGATTGTGACAGACCGACCGTCACATGGGTACAGGCATCCTCATAGCTCCACCAAGCTGCACCAGCCGGGAATCGAACCCGGGTCTGTACCGTGGCAGGGTACTATTCTACCACTAGACCACTGGTGCTTCGTGGACGTCGTGTCGAGAAAAAATTAATTAAAATATAGACTTATTACTTGTTTTATTGGCCGTTGAAAGAGAGAGTGAAGAGAGAATCCCATCGCAGATATACTTAATACAGCTCGAAACTTTTCCTGCTCCATTTCTCTCTCAATTCTCAACAATACATTCGCATTTCTCAGACTTCTTTCTCTTTGAGATTCAGGTTGGTTTTGCAGCTGCTCTTTCTTTTACCTGTCCATTGATATTATTTTACTGTTTTCAGTTGATTGGAATTTCGATTCAATTACCTGTCGCTGGTGCTTGATATATTTTTTTTCTTTCGGATTTCTAATATGGGTCTGATGCTGTATCTAAGCATTACGTTTTAAATATTTTCTTTAAGCTTCTAAAAATCCTATATTTTCTGAATTCAACTTTTGTAAGTTTCCTGTTCTTATTATTAATTGGGTAGGTCTTACTCGGAGTCTGATGTAAAATCTGGCTGATACAGTAGTAGTCGAAATCTGCGGTTTCTCAGCGGTGTCTTCTATTGGAGTATGTAAATATGTATGTGTGTCATACTTTATTTGGAGAAAGAAGTTATCGTACTTGATGGCTCATTATGATCCATACTTTAGGAATGCTTACTTTTTGGGTACGAAGTTCTTCAGGCAAATTATATAGTTCTTTTATCATTTCTACTGTGTTCCAGTTACTGTATGGAAACTCAACATGAAATGCAATTTCAGACTTGTCAGAAGTTGGGAATCCTGTTGGTATTCTTCATTGGCTTTGGCTTTTGTATTGATGGTTCATCATCTTCAAGGGAGGTTGGTTATTGTACTTCCACTATAGAATTTCTTAGATTTATTATTTTGTCATGTGGATATTTCTTTTCTTTTCTTTTTTTTTTTTTTTTTGAGGACTCATGTGGATGTTTCTTGTCATCTTGTTAGTGCTTTTGTAATTGCTTTTGATATTTATATAGTATAGATGTGAGATCTCGCTCTGTTCTTGAACTGGTCAAGGTCCATACTAGTTTTAGTATGCCTAGAACATCTTCATTATCTCAGTTTTATTCATTTTTTTTATTGCTTCCTTTTTTTTAAAAAAAAATCATCAAATGTACAATGTGAAGTCATTTGGACTTGATACGCATTTATTGCATATTTTAGCAAAGTCCCACTTGCAACACCCCTGCATTTATGCTTGCTTCACGCAATTGTAAAGAATATCAAAAGCTTCTGAATTCTTTGCAGCATTGATCTCTGCTGTCTTGTGAAGTAATTACATAGAAATAAGTATGGAATGTTGGCGGATGTTTTGCCTATTTTTGGGAATAATTTTTTGACCATTTTCACTCTAATATAATGTCCAAGAGTCCTGATCCCCATTTTATTGACATTTAATGTTGAGAAAATCGAAATAAAGAAAATAAATCTTCATTTTGCAATAGTAATTTCACCACCCTTATTGAGAGTTGCTACATTTGAGGTTTCTCTTTTTTGGTTTTAGGTTGCCACATGTGAGTCGAATTCTAATTCCAACAACTTGATTTTTAGTTCCAAGAAATACATTACGGAATCTTATTTTGAAAAGTGCGAGAGCTTTGTGGAATCAAACTTCCAAGATTTTATTGCAGATAAACTTCTAAGCCACTCATGCAGATGGCTGCCAGATAATCTGCATGCTCTTTCAAGACTCTCAGTTCCAAATCGCCTTTTGATTGGTGAAGGTTCTCATCGTCATCTGTATTCAAGTTTCAGATTTCACTCCCAGTCTGAACTGATATCTCAGTTACCCTTTTGCAAGGCTATAATTATAGAGCGACTTCCCCTTGGAGTCTTTGCTGACCCATTTGAGCTCCAACACTTGCTCCAGCATGGTGGTAGTACAATTTTTTTTTTCTCCTTCACCTTCCATATTGTCAAAGTGGGTCTTATTGCATCATTCTTGCTCAATTTCAATTTCTGTTGATACTTAATTGCAGTTTTCACTGACATAGCTGTTTTTGGAGATACAAATTTGGAATTGCCTTCTGTTGCTTCCAATCAATCTGTTGTTGAGATTCACATGAATATCAGTCCTGATATCTTTTTGGGACAGACAAATGAACTGGAAATCAGCATTGACCTCCCATTGCATGCCCGGTATCCAGTAAGTAACAATGATATATTTACATTGCATATTAAAGGCAAAAGAAAATAGGTGCTGCATAATTTTATTAGAGTGTGAACATGATTGTCTGCTGACTAATAACTCATCTCCCATAACTCGATGCTTCATATCTGTACCTTTCATACAAGCCATTCTCTTGGACATTTTTATAGTTTCCTTTTAGAGAGAACAAAGTGGACACAAACAACCAAGAATCAAGCTACAAGCTACCTTTTACAGAAGTTCCACATTATTACCACACTTGAAAACTTCACAAAATCTCCTCTCACTGCTCTTGTTTTCATATTTGCCTTACCAATTGATCAGAAGTTCAGCTTGTGATTGTTGATTAGAAGCAATTAAGATTAGTATCTTATTCGTTTTGATCAATGTACTTTGATTTGGATTATAATTTTCCAAACCAAAGGTTCATTTCATATTTTCCATAATAATGCTTTTTTTTGTTTTTTCCTCTTTCCATTCTTGCATCAATTGTATGACAGAATGTCTAAAGCTTGTCTAAACTTCCATTTTATTGCAGCCTCTAGGTGAAAGTGGTTATGCAAAAGTAGAATTTGGCAGTCCTGATTTGCTTATCTACTGCAGAATAGAAGAACATTTAAACAATCAAAGCTGCATATTTTCTCCAATGATTGACCATGTTAAACCCAAAATCGATGCTGTTGAGTGGAGGGTACCTTCTGGTAGGACGAACCGCGCGGGCATCGTCTCTATTGTTACTTTTGTTACTGCTTCTATATCAACTTTTGTGATTGTCAAGACATCCTTGTTCTATTCGAATATTAATTTCTGCAAAAGCAATTAAATTATTACGATTTTTGGCATATCCAATGTTGTACAACAGCCAGCTTAATGAATGTACAAACACATTGGGTCTCTGATCCATCTTAACACACACTGGCTTCCTGAATTCCTCTATGCTGATGTAGAAATTGAAAGTACCTCTTGAGGAACAAATGAAACTGTTTCAAGATTAAAGAATTGGAAATGATTCTGAAGTAACACAGGAAAGACATGAACATCTTGAGAATCAAGAGTGAATTGTAGCAGAAAGAGGTTCGAGTTGAACTATGGAAATCAGTATCCGCTATTGAAGCAATGGAAGTCTCTCCACTTTCTTCTTTTAACCAGTTAGATTGCGGTCTTCATGGGCCTATAAACAATAAAAAAGCCCATACAAAAAAAACCTATGTATATAGGGGAAAAATATTTGTTTTAGACTTTAATTAAAAAAAAAAATTGGAAGTTTGTTCAATTGACTCTTTTAAATATTAAATAATTTTAATAATTGAAATAGTTAATTAGAAATATTTTCAGTTAATCAACTTAATTGTATAATTTTATAAAATTTGGGGACCAAAATTAGATTCCCTTGGATCCCTTCCCTCTCGCTCAGGCGCTTGTTGGAAGAATTAGGGCAGTTTAGTACCTCGAACTCGATTCAACTCAATTTTCCCGCCCCTGGAAAATCAGCGAAGCAAAGCAAATGAATAGTACATCACCAGCCCATTCATCAGTGTCTACGACAGCAATTGTTGGAGGAGGAGGCAGCGGAAGCAATGCCGCTTTGGAAGATTTCCATTTCCCTTCCGACCTTCTATCCATCCAAGACCGCAAGGAAGAGACCATGCTTGGTTTGTTTTCTCTTTTTCTTTTGTTATTCCAATTTTATTTCCTTGTTAGCTTCCTATCGTTGTTTTTGATACTCAATACTAAGGGCAAGTTATCTTTGCTGATTCTGATTTTCTAAGTCATGCATTTATATGCAATTATTTTATTTCTGCAATCTGGATGATTTTAAGGTTTATTATAACCCAAATGAAAAGAAAATTCATACTTAGTGCAGTAGCCACTTTGGAGTTTGGCCCTCTCCTTCTAAAAGTTGAATGTTTTATGATTTTTAACTTCTATATTGCCAAAAAAAAAAACATTTATTTCCCTCCTCGGCAAAGTGCAGGTCAAAATGCAATTAATTTGTTGGTTTGAACCTTCTTTGAAGCTAGTTTATCGTGAACTTTGATCAAATTTTAGCTATATCGATTCTTATCTGCTTTTTATCGTCTTTTGGGATTTTTTCTTGTAACTTCCAAAGATTAGGAAAGATAACTTTAGAGTAGAATTGGAACTTCGAATTTGTGTTGACGCGTCACAAGAAAAAAAAAACCTTATTTGTAAAGTACTAGCCCAATCTAGATAATTACATTAGTAGACCGGTGGAGAATTTAAGTTGTTGGTCTCCAAAAGATGTAGCGTTTACATCTCCATTTGAGTTAATTTATCCTGTTGATTTGCTCGGTTGCTTCATTATCATCTTTATTTATTTACTAAATGTCCTATTATTTTTATTGAATTTCTCCGTTCTTTTGATTTTTCAACTAAAAGTCGGTTTGTTTAGGAATTTCTAGAGATCCTTGCACTGTTCATGGTTGTCTTGACTCTAGCACATATGATTCCTTGAGATCTTATTGCACGTCAGTTCTGGCCTTTGATTGCTGAGGAGATAGATAAAAGAGTAGAAAGAAAGAAATGAATATTTGAACTTTAAAAAGTATTCCTTGTTCTGTGTTATCACTATCATAAATGAACTTTAACAATCTACAGCAGATAAAAGAAGAAATTAAATCCCGTTAGTGATTCATATGCATTTTGTAAATTGTTTATTTAGCAAGCAAATGGAGATTCATGCTGTTCTTGGCTTGGTTGCCTTTTTGCCCCTCAGTTTTGAAAGCTGATCTGATGGCTGCACTCAACAAAGAGGTTAGATCGTTGGATGAAGATAATTGGAAGTTTGAGGGACCTCGCTCACGCATCCACCTTATATCAAGGCCTGGTCAGTGCTTTAATTTGTGGATACCCTCCAATTTTTATGCATGTGCATGGTCTTTATGGCATATACACAATCTGCGCATGAATGCATTCATATGCTTCCAGTACCCTTGTTTAGGTTTTTGGCCTGTTTTAGGCCTCGGCAGTCTGCTTGCTTTATTTGTGATTGTGAATTACTCCCCCAGCTTTTTGTTTGTTTTTTTCCTGTCAGAGTGGACATTATTCTTCGTTATATTTATTAGAGATTATCTAAAATATTTTGTTTTAAATTCCAATTCAGGTGGATTTCTAAACAAGAAGATGGAAATAACAAAAAATAGAAACTTGGCTCCGCCAAAATAATATCGATTCTTTAAACAGGTCTCATCTTTCATCTGTTAGCTATGGAGTGTTTTATTGCTGCGCTTCAGAGTTGAGAATGAGTAGCACATACTCTGTAGATTACAGAGCCATTTGTGCTGTAACTTAAAACGATGACATTTGATATGTTACTTAAACATGATGTTAATGGAGTTCTTTTTCTAAATTCTGTTGGAACATGAATGATGATATAAAACGCCTCAGCCTGAACTCTATTAAAATGGTATATTGGCGGCTGAAACCTTCTTTTCACACATTGCATTTTCAAGGTCACTTGCCTGACTAGTATCTAGTTGACCTTTTTTATTTTTTTTTGCACAGTTTGCTACTCTGAGTTTAGTTGTCCTAAAACATGAGTCGGAACTAATAAGCTATAGAACTACGTCTAAGTAGTTCTGTTTGCACAAGGAAAAGAAAACAAAAATTGTTGAAAGTGAGGGAAAGAAGAACTCATATGGCTACAAGGAATCTTAATCTTAGATAGCTATGTTAAAATAGGGTTACCTGGCTTATATATCTATATTTATAAATAGAGATGCCTTCGATCGCTATTTGGGCAGCAAATTTCAGCTGCAAAAAGGTTAGATTAAGTTTTCTTATTTTTATTTTACAAAACTCCTTAATTGTTATAGCACTTAGTTTATGTAGCACTAGCAATATACATATGGTCCAACTTCTGCCACAGTTTTTACACTCAAGATGTTCATATTCTTCTGGAGTTGATGGTGCCACGGCTAACATGTGCAATGTTCCTAGAACCCAATGACAATCTTATTAAATCACCGCCTTTGCTATTGATAAGATAATATTCATTTCTCTTGTCATTAAGAGATGTGTGAATTCTTTTCATGCGAATTGTCATTAGTATCAAGTTTTCAGAATTAGAAGATCCATCCATTCAATTTGCAAATTTTCATACAGAATTTGGAGAATTGAATAGAGATCTTGATACTAAAATTTGATTTGGATGAAAAAATCTACACATCTCTCTGTCAACAAACATGATTTGTCTGTAAGAAACTTCACTTATGCTTACAAAAATACGCCACATCAAAAGCATCAATAAGTGCATTCTTTATGAGCTATAAAGGCCCGATTGGAAAAGTGCTTTTCAATTGTATTTTTTTTTTTAATTTTGAAAATTATTTTTGATAAAAATAGGTAAATAGATATTTTTTCTAAAATAAGGTTTAAAAAAAATATTTTATAAAAAATTTAAAAAATCAGTCAATTAAATCAATAATCCCAAACACTTCCAAAGAGGAAGTTGACACCTACTTTAGGACTGCCATCTCATTATTCAATTTTGGCAGGAGGAGAATTTCCTTGACGGTGCTGTTGGGATTTTTAGAGCTGTTGGAGTATCTTCTCTGCATTTTTATGTTTACTTATATTTAGGTGTTTTATATTTTTCAATGGTCTTTCTATCTTATTTTTTATTTGTTTCACGTTCTAAAATTTACATTCTTTCTCTTCAAATTTAAAAGCCACAAAGAATTCTCTTTTTTTTTGTTTCTTAGTTTCTCTCTTTATTTTTTTATAGATATTTTTTTATTAATAAAAAATTAAAATAGAGAGTGAAATAAATAGTATTGTTGGAATGCACAAAATTTTCAATACAAAATAAAATTGAGAGTAAGAAATATTATTTGTTCTATTACTTTTTGTTCCAATTAGTATAAAATATTTGTATTTTATCTATTCATTTATTTATTTTATTTTATTTTTATTAAAATTATAAGTGTTTTATGTTAGTTGGGACAAAAAAAAGTGTTGAAATAAAACATATTTTTCAAAATGAAATAAAGAGCATTGTTGATATAATCTTTCCTTTTACTCTGAAATTAGAATTTTCTACTTTTCTAAACTATAAAAATTTGATTTAGAAGAAAAAATTTGCACACATCTCTCTGACAACAAACATGATTTCTATTAGAAACTTCACTTATGCTTACAAAGTTGGAACACGCCACATCAAAAGCATCAATAAGTGCATTCTTTGAGTGTTTGGAAAAAATATTTTTTGAAAATTTTTTTGTATTTTTAATTTTTTTTAGTTTTAAAAATTGTTTTTGGTATAATAAAGTAAATAGATATTTTTTCTAAAATTAAATATAAAAAAAACAGTTTATAAAAAATTAAAAAAAATCAGTAAATTAACAAAAATCTGTTTTAAAACTCTCTAACTTTAATCCTAAACATGTCCTAAACACCTCCAAAGACGAAGTTGACACTTACTTTGGGACTGCCATCTCATTATTCAATTTTGGCATGAGGAGAATTTTCTTGACGGTGCTGTTGGGATTTTTAGAGCTGTTGGAGCATCCAAAGAGTCTCTCCGTTTTAAGTTTTTCGATAGTGTTTTTGTCTTATTCGTATTTATTTTACTTTATAAAATTTATATTATCTCCTTTTAAATTTAAAATCAACAAAGAATTTTTTTTTATCTCTTATTCTTTCTCTCTTCATTTTTTTTATAGATAATTTTTATTAATAAAAAATTAAAATAGAGAGTGAAATAAAAGACAAATTAAAATAATGAGTAAAAAATATTATTTATTTTAATACTTTTTGTCTTAACTAACATAAAATATTTGTATTCTATCCATTCGCTCATTTGTTTTATTCAATTTTTATTAAAATTATAAATATTTTATACTAGTTGGAACAAATAATATTTTCAGAGTGAAATAGAAAATATTGTTGGGTATAATCTTACCTTTTACTCTGAAATTAGAATTTTCTACTTTTCTAAACTATACAAATTTCACTTTTCTAAAGTAAAATTTAATTTTCCAGTTTGCCTGAGTTTTAACAAAACACGAAACGCATGTTTTATTCATTGAACCTTTTGAAATTTCTATTTATTCAAATTAAAATTTTTAACTTTTATTTTATTAAAAATTTTAATTTTTTTTTGTCAATATTAAGTTCTCCAACTTTTAATTTTGTTTAAATTAATTTAAACTTTGATTTTTTTTTAATATATTTTTTTTCGCTCTGAGTATTCAATTTTGACAATAGAACGTTTTCTTACCATATCAAATTCAAGAGCTGAATATATTTATGAATTTAGTTTCAGTACGTAAAATTTTAATAACTAATTCTATGTTGTTGAAATTGATATTAATTTCACAACTTTTTATGCAAATCAATCCTTGTTTTGATAAGAAATTAAAATATTAATCAGAAAAATTAAAACCCCCATCTCCCCAAAAAAAGTAAAAAAAGAAAGAAAGAAAACCATGCATGCATGAATTAGCAAAGAGTAATACTACGCAAGGCGGTGTCGTATTTTGAAATCAGAAAAAACATTACACACGATTGGCACCCCAGACAGGCACTCCCGTTACAACTCTAATATTCTGGTAACCGCCAACGGGGACGGCAAAGGCCGGCGTGGTCGACGATGACGAGCATGCTCTATCAGGCCTAGTCGACAAATATTCCGGCATTTTCACCTTCAAAGAAAGGTTAATAACTCCATTCCTTTCTCCCCTGCCATCTCTTAACCTATAACTCAAAAAATTCAAATAATTCGGCGGCAAATACCCTCCCATGAAATCAGTCGCCGGCATCCTTGCCGACCCAATAATTCTATCTCCTGACGCTGTTTTGCAGAGAACTTGTACGGTGAGAAAGCATTCACGCAAGGGCATGTCGATTACGAGTTTTTGGTTCCATGAAGGATAGCTTCCTCCTGCTGTATCCATGTTTGTGGTGCGATAATTGAGAGGATCTGTTCTAACAATAACGTACGTCGCCGTCGTCTTCTTCTTCTTCACACATTTTCCATCAATGCGCAGATCTTCACAGGATAATACAGTGATTTCTAGCGTTCGAGACGTGCCTTCAAATTCCATTTTTGTCTGATTATATGTATGGTACTGAAAAGTTACAAAGGAAATTAAGGAAACTATGGCGTGAGGAGAAAGATGAGTTTCGTGCGAACTTTTTTTTTTTTTTTTTTTGTTTCTGTAGATCTCAACCAATCAACTACTGCACACTAAAACTAATTTTATTAGTAGTGGATAGAATATTAAAAGCCACAAAACACTTTTCTTGCAGAAATAGGAATCCAACGTACGTACGAAAGTATTTGTCCAAGTCAGGTTTTTTATTTTTAATATAAATAAAATAATTTACATAATACCACTGGACAAAATGTTCTAGTGGTAGCAAAAGTTTTTGTTTTGAGACTTATAAAAACAAAAATATAAATTTACATCATATATTTTTTAAAAAATTACTACTTATCTCCTAAATTTGATATAATTTACTAGCATTTTTTTAAATTTAAAAATTATATTATTTGCTCATTCTATTTTATTTCTATTAAATTATATAGTTATTCTATTAAATTTTAAAATATTTATTTTTAATAAAAAAATATTCTCTTTTACTAAGAGCGATAATAATATAATATATCGAATTTTATGAGAATATTAATACAATAAATCAAACTTTCAGAACAACTAGTGCAAATATGTCAAATTTGATAAGATAAATAGTATAATTTTCAAACTCTATAACATACTAGTATTATATCAAACTACATAAGATAAATTGTGTAATTTTCAAATCTTATAGGGTATTTTCTCTATATTTTTTTATTGATTTAAATAATCATAAACTAGATTTATTTAAGAAAAATTTATGCATAAAATTACAAATTTTAAAAAAGCAACGCTTATTTCATTGTTATATATAGCATTTTAAATTCCATAAGCCATTGGAATTAGCATTTTGTTTTTCATTTTTCTGTTTCTCAGTCACTTCATTGGTGAAAAAGAAGAAAAGTAGGGTGAATTTTCCGGACCACGGTACCATAATTATAATTATGTAAGTTGTAATGATTCCGTCGACTCAAAAATTATCTCTAACATAAAAAAATTTTTATTTTTATTTTACGACTAAAATAATTTTTAAAAAATTAAATTATTACAATTATATAATAATTATTGTTTTTTGTTTGGGTGAATTTAAATTGTAATAATTAAGTATTCCAAAAATTACTTATAATATTATAATTTATATAATTAAAATACAATTAGTAAAATTTACTCCAAAAAAGTATGTGCAGAAACCCAACAAACTTTAAATAAATGGGTCAATTTTACTATTTATAGATTTTAAAATTTGAAATATTTTTATATTATAAATAATTTTTAAAATATTAAATTATTACAATTTATATAATTGAGATATTGTTGGTGAAATTTACCTAAACAAAAGGCAAAAATTCCTGATAGGTATTGATTAGGGCTGACAATTCTAACTTATACTTATTAACTCATCTATATCTATCCATTTAAATTAGAGTATGAGTTATAGATAGATAATTGAAATATAAATAGGTTCATCCCATTTTAACTCACTAATATATGAGTGAGTTAGGGGTTGGATATAGATATCGATTTAAACCCATATATAAATTAAAAAAATTAATTTTTTACTTTTTTTACACCAAATTTTTATTAAATTTCTTATAAAATTTTTTATTTTAGCCACTTTGTATATGTTTACATAAAAAATTTTAATATTATTTTTTTCCAAACTTTTTATGAATAAAAAATAAATTATTTAATTTTGCAGTTAATGTATATTTATTACCGTTTTTACTAAAAAATATTATTTTTATAGTTAAAAAAATTAAAATTTTGAAGTTTTCGATAGAATTTAAAAAAAAAATTACACATTTAAACTGTCGCATTTATTTATTTAGGGAATTGATTGATACACATAAATTGAAATCAAATAAGTGATGATGACCGGAAATTGAGTATATTGTGATCGAAACAATACCAATACGATATGAGTCTACTTACAGACTCAAAAAGAGTGAATAACTAGTATACAGAATTGTGATATTAAGTTATCAAGTGAGATTGATAAGAAAGGCAAAATTATAAATTTATAATTTTTGGTGAAACTAGCGAATTCTGAGCCGAACACACCGGAACGTAGTGCATATTAAAATAAGTATGTGAGTAAAATTTTACTTCAAAATTAATCTATTTAAAGTTCCAAACTGATAAAATAAAATCTAGACCAGAATAAATTTTAATATTTTTAAATATTAAATGGATGAATTATGGTTAAATAGCTATATAATAAATTAAATATAAATAGATAATAAATGAGTTAATGGATGGTGAACAATTCAATCGATATATACCCAACCCACACCCACAGATTTGCGTGTTGACCCATAGTTTAATATATTTGTGCAGCAATTGACCTGTGTGCCAGCTGAGCGTATGATGTTAATACGTAATGTATGCTGCTGGAATATTAATATTGCTGAGCTTTAATCAAAGGAGATAAAAGCTCTTTGTTCGATATGTGTGTTCCCCTGGTATAGAAGTTTTGTCTCATTTTCCAAGGTATTAGACTCTTTGACTTCCGCGGCGGAAAACTCTACCCCCATTTTCTATCAAAAGATTTCGAATTGGAGTCCCGTTCCTAATCGGCCTGAAATTTCGAGATACTTTACTTGATACGTATGAAATTGTATTTGGATGCAACAAAAGGAATCATGGACAGATATTAATTTGTAGGAATTTAAAATGAATTTATCACATAATAATTCCCCTTCATTTAAAATAAATAATTTTCTGACAAAATCAATCAAAAGATTCGTACTGTTGTCTCCACAAAAAAGAATCTATACAAGTAGTCGGAGTTAATCTGCAAACTCGAACACAAATTTAAGCACCAGCTGCACACCAAACAGGAATGCCCGTCACTGCTCCTCCATGCGCAGGCATTCCCCATGTTATCTCTGAAGAAAACGACGAAGAAGACGCATATTTCTGTAATGAGTTCTTTCTAACTGCCGGCGGCGTCACATAATCAGCCAATCCCTTCTCTTTCACAGCAAAATTAATAATACCATTCTTTTCACCCCTCGCATCTCTCAACCGATAACTCAGAAAATGCAAACAATTTTCAGGAATATAACCTCCTAAGAAATCAGAAACTGGAACCTTAGCAGTCCCGATCACTCTTTTCCTTGACCTAACCCTGCATTCCACTTGCAAAGTAATGAATCGAGAATGCGAAGCCATGTCCATATCCATATCCAATTTCTGTTTCCAAGTAGGATTGCTTCCCCCTTCATTATCAGCTCTGGTGGATTTACAAATCACAGGATCTAATTTTACCACCACGAATGTGTCCTTTTTCACCGGTTTTCCATCGAGAAGGAGGTTTTCTGCGGATAAGATTGTGATTTCAAGACTGCGAGACGTTGGTTCCATTGTTAATGAATTTTCTGAAACTGTGAGAAATTGAGAACGATTAGATAGGTTTTATAGTATAAGAAATCAGCGTAAGCGCGAGGAAGAAGACGGTGAGAAAGGAGACAGAAAGAGAGTGGATGCTTCAATTCCTAAGTAATCGACCGAGTTTCTTTAGCGAGGAAAATTTTAGTTGACGGTTTGACACGTTCTTTCTTTTTATTTTTATTTTTTTTTATGACGAAACGACATCGTGGAAAGGAAAGAGGGTCTGAGGTCATTTTTACTATTAAACGACATCGTGGAAAGATGATCTATCCAGAAGTAGGACTCAGACTGGGAGAGGGCTGTGCTGAGCGGAGAAGAAAATGGCTGCTCCAACTCATCTCTTGCTCCTTTCCAAGCCTTCAACTCCTGCGCACCTAGTCATTGGTTTTCCCCGAACCGGATTCAGTATACAGAAAACCTCCCGGTTCAAATGTCTGGCCAGCCAGAGCAGCTTCTTCACCCGACTAGGCAGATTGATCAAAGAGAAGGCCAAGAGTGATGTCGAGAAAATCTTCTCTGGATTCTCCAAAACCAGAGACAATCTCGCCGTCATTGACGAACTCCTTCTTTATTGGAACCTCTCCGACACCGACCGAGTCCTCGACGAACTCGAAGAGGTTTCACTTTTGTTAGTTTTACTTGCTTCTTTTTCAATTCAAATTCTCTTGGAGCAGAGAGATAATCTAAAAATTGCAAACTATACGAGTCTGAAAATTTTCTGTAGGTTCTCCTAGTATCCGATTTTGGGCCAAGAATCACAATTAAGATTGTGGAGAGCTTGCGGAAGGATATACTAGCTGGGAAGCTCAAATCAGGCAGTGAAATAAAGGTATATTTTTTTCTTACTGCAATATATTTAAATCAAATGAATATTTAGTATTGAGAAACTGAGATTTAACTTTAGTAGTTGCTTCATTTTGTGCTATTAAGGATGCTTTGAAGAAGAGCGTGCTTGAATTGTTAATTAAGAAAGGGAATAAGACTGAACTTCAGCTTGGATTCAGGTTCCAGTTTCAGTCACTTTTGATCTTATTGTAACTTGTTTCTTGTTTACTAGTAAGTTTTGCCTTTAATTTGGAGTTGTTATTTCTATTATAATATCAGGAAGCCTGCTGTTATTATGATTGTTGGCGTCAATGGAGGTGGAAAGACAACTTCTCTTGGTAAGTATAGATATTGAGGTAGCAATAGTTGTCCTAGTTCAATATCAAAATATGTTCAAAAGCTGAGATTACAAGATTATTACATTTACAGGGAAAATAAATGACTTTATTATCTAATTCACAGGAAAGTTGGCATATAGATTGAAGAATGAGGGGGCAAAGGTGCAATGCTTTTCACTTTTCTGGAACTAGATAATTTCCTTCCTTGAAAAAAAAACCTACAATTTCTTATGTACCGCGGAATTGAAGATATTATGATTCCATCATTTTGACAATGGAATTTGACTTATTTGGAAAAGAAGTTAAATGAATATATTGATAATTTAAGTATCACCATTTCATAGCTTGTCTGCTATCCATAAGGCGTGTTGATCTACAGATCTTGGGCCAAGATTAAATTTACCATGGAGAGGTTGGAACTTGTAGGAGTCGTTACCGAACTTAAGTTGAAGTGAACAGTATCTAAAATTAATTTCCCCAGTTTCGTTCAGTGACCTTTGAGTTTTAAGTTCAATTGCTTAATTACTTATGGGTTTGATATTGTGCCAGATATTGATGGCAGCAGGTGATACATTTAGGGCAGCTGCCAGTGACCAATTAGAGATATGGGCGGAACGGACAGCATGTGAGATTGTTAGGGCTGAAGGGGAGAAGGCCAAAGCTTCATCAGGTAAATGGCTGAAACATATACTGATACTGATTTTTGTTTTTAGCTTTTACCAATCTGAAATGTTAACTTTGCCTAGCTACTAACGTATGATCTTAAAGTGCTTTCTGAATAGTTCTTTCACAGGCTGTGAAAAGAGGGAAAGAAGAGGGCTTTGATGTTGTTTTGTGTGACACGTCTGGACGTAAGTATATGGAGCTTTTATTTGCAGCCATTATTTGCCTTTTTTGTGCATTCTCGCGAGTTTTTCCCCAGTAGAAACCTTTATCTGTTTCTTCAGGTCTTCATACTAACTACAGTCTTATGGAAGAGTTGATAGCATGTAAGAGAGCAGTAGGCAAAGTTGTTCCTGGAACACCTAACGTATGTTCTCCTACCTGAAACCTTCAATATTTCGTGTTCATTGAAGCATTCAAATATCTCCTGTTCAATTAAATAGGTTTTTGTCAGATTAATATTTTTTTGTTGCAATATTCTTCGACTTCTGCATCGTTAGCTTCCATCTCCAAACGTCTTTTGCGAGTAATTTATAAGTTAATATGGTGAAACTTTAGGTGCAATCTTTATCTTCTAATCCTTTGATTTTTACAAATTTCAGTTCTTTCTTGATTGTTGACACAGGAAATACTGTTTCAAAATTTCATCAGGAGAATATGCTTGAATAAGTTGAATGTTTCTTTTCTCTGTTTAGTTTTTCAAAAGAATGATTTGATTTGTTGAAAAAAAACATCTGTAAATTTGTGTAACGAATATTTCCCTATAATGCAGGAGATCCTCCTAGTGCTGGATGGGAACACTGGTTTGAATATGCTTCCTCAAGCAAGAGAGTTCAATGAAGTAACATCTCTATCCTTGCTTATCTAGAAATGCTACCCTGCTTAGCTATGTTTGTGTACAAACATCATATTTGGGAAGATGGAAAACAGAGGAATTGCTGCAATCTTAACATGAATATCAACATATAAAAAATGACCAAGTGACACCATCGCCAATGAATGACATATTAAAATTTTTGTTTGATGTCTTGAGGCCTTACATATCCTGTCATCTTTTCGGTAACCCTTCGTTAACGTATTATTGTTTTGCTTAGCTTGGTTTTGATGCTATTATTATTTCTATTGGCGTAAAATATCATGCATAAATTTTGACTTGCTTCTTTGATGACAGGTGGTTGGAATAACTGGCTTTATTTTGACAAAACTTGATGGTTCTGCTAGAGGTGGTTGCGTGGTATGCTCCACTGCCGACAACATGTGCGTGCTTTGTGTTTTGGCAATTTGTTGAGACTTTAATTTTCTCTTGCAGGTCAGTGTCGTAGATGAGCTTGGCATCCCTGTAAAGTTTGTAGGTGTTGGAGAAGGTGTCGGAGACCTACAACCATTTGATGCCGAGGCGTTTGTTAATGCCATATTTTCATGATCCTGCAAATGTCCAAAAAAAAAAAAATTAATAATAATAATGAAAGTGAAAGTGTTAGCTAGCATTTTTCTTTTTCTTACAGTTTAACCTAAGGTTTCAGGAGTATATAGATATTGACGACAAGTCGTTTTTCAAAACAAACTAGCCTTCCAAAAAAAATGCAAATTGCAATTACCCAAAGTAAGGGCAGTGTCGTCATTTTATTATCAAATTTTCTCTATATAAATTAGCGTTCAACACTTCAATTTGATCTAGTGTTTGTACAAAGTTGGAATCTTTACTTGCTCGACGGCGGCGGCCTGAGTAGATATTGAGAGGAAAGTAATATTTAACATCTGGGATTGAGGGGTTTGTGTTCTGTATTTTGATTTAGATCGCACAAAGTTCTTCTTGGAAACCAATTTCTGTTTCCAGGATTTTATCTGTGCGTATAACAACGCCACTGGACATCCTTTCTGCTTGAGCCTTCTCCATTCTTTCATAGAGATGTGCTCCAATGTTATTGGATTACATTTGTTTCTCTGTTAAATCTCAAATCTAATGCCCATGTTATTTGGATTGAGCATTTGGGTTCTGATTTTGAAATTGATTATTTCGCTTTCAGCACTTGTTCATCTCGCAAGAAACAATCTAATTCACAGTTTGAGAAAACTATAGCCTTGTTATGTTATGGCTTTAAAACACATCCTCAGTGCATATTGTAAAACCTCAGAAAGTTTCATAATTTGGGAGTAGGCATATGATAAATGGTAGCACGAGCTGTATAGACCAGCTTCCCAGTTTTCTTGCTTCTGAACTCCATCGCAACTACAGTCAAGTTTCTTCCACTCCTCACAACAGATCCATCAACTGCACACATCTCCTAACAAGATAAAATCACAACAATTTCAGATAGTCAGATCCACATAATCTCAATCAATTTTTTTTTTTTTCTAAAAAGAAATTAGAAAATGGGTGCAAATGATCTGAGGCAACAGATAGAAAGCATCACACCCAGCAAGAAACTCACATTTAGTGGGGCAGCAGAGAGATAAGACATACTCAATTCGCCAAAAAAGAGTTCCTTGTCCTCACCCACCACAGTCCTAGCGCAAGCAATTGCCACTCTCTCTGATATACCTCCAATAACCCCTCCATGTAGTCCGCCGAAAATATTCTGTTTGGTATCCAAGAAAAGAGAGAGAAAATAATTAAACTAGAAGGGTCTTTTGCTTCATCCATCTGCCATAGGGAAAAAAAAAACTGCAAAATGGAAAAGGAGACTGGTTGAGAGAAAATACAATGAAAGCGGGAAGGACGGAGAAGAAGCAGGAGACGCTGCCACGCTGGACATGATTCACCTTGAGGAGATTGCGAAAGAGAAAGGAATAGAAATCCTTGGATTTATGGGTATCATCGAGATGAGCGGAGGCTCCCTTGCGGATAAAAAAGCTTTCAACCTCATTCACATACCGTTCAGGCGAGGCTCCGGCTGATGACGCTTTTTCTTTCGTTGGCGTATTAGCAGTGGTGGAAGCTGAATTCC
>CATIWF010175966.1:0-17223 GCA_949630135.1 Balakata baccata
AGAGTGGATGGTGCGGTGAAAAAGCAGAGAAAGGAGAAGAATAAGAACGGAGAAGAACAAAAAAAAGTATTTTTGCAAGAGAATTTATGTAATATTTTTAAAAGATAAGAGGGTAGAAAATAAAATTTTTAAAATTAGAAAAATATTTTTTAATCAAACAAACTCAAATAAATCATAATATATGTGAATTAAAGGTAGTTTGATTCATATTTTTATATGTAAGAATTATTAGAGGTTTTGTGTATATATAGATTATTAATCCTTCTAATGAAAAAAAAAATCGCAATATATGGTCTTATGCACGGCCTTACGCACTAGGCCCACAGAAAATGGACACAACCGTTATTTTCTATTAGTCAAATATCATTTTTATATCACAAATAAGAAACTATCAAACATATATTTTCAATACATATCCTTAATCGCAAATCTTAGTTGTTCAAAATTTGGAACAGCCAAAATCTATTTGACAATTAATGTTCAACGGAAATTCATTCGAAATTCAAACTCTTTTTATCTTTGTACCTCCAATAACGTCCCTAAAGTGTCTTCTCTTATAGCTTTAAAGTTAATATATAAAGGATGGAGATGTAATTACAGAATTGTTTAGTGAATTAGTAGGGTTGATTCACTTTTCTTTATATGAATTCCTTAAAATGTGGCCAGTGCATGGTTATATATATAATTTTAGAATTAGATTTAGTATAAAATATATACAAATATATAAAAAATATATGTATTGTATTATATATTTTTTATTATACATTTAATTACTAAATTTGTTCTCAACTCAAGTTTTGAGACATAGAATATTCAATTTATATTTATAATATATTTTTATATATCTATTTTATTCAAAATTCAAAGTATATTTAATATATGTATAAAGTATATATGATGTATATGTTTATTAAATATACAAAACAATTATAATAAAAATAAAAATATATGTGAAATATAGTTAATGTATATACATATAATATACATTAATTCCACGTTTCTTTTTTTTTTTTCTCTTTCTCTAATTTCACTCATTAACGTCATTCTATCTCGGTTCTCTTTCTTTCTTTTTTTGGTAAGATATTCTCTTTCCTTATTTTTTCTTTCATTTTCACTCATCAACTAATCATTATTTACTCTCTCTAAATTCTCTTTCTTTCTTTTATAAGTTACCCTCTCTCTATTCTTTGTTTTTTTTCATCTAGTCATTGAAATATATATATGCACAATCCAATCAAAGCAAAAATCCATCGTCAATCATTAATAAAAATTGTTTTAATATAAAAAAAATATTGATCTAGCTAGAAGTCGCGAATAATACACAAACTAAATTCATTCTTATAAAAGTAAAAGTTATACAGTAAAAGTATATTCAATTTACTCTTATAATATATATTTTATATATCTATTTTATTTAAAATTATTAAATATACAACTAAAAGTATATTAAAAATATATTTAGTATAAGTGAGTTATATAAGATGTATACATTTATTAAATATACAAAATAGTTATAATAAAAAAATAAAAAAATATGTAATGTATACTTGTATATATGGAAGGAATTTATTGATATAAGTAAATGATATGGATAAGATACAAATATAAAATATTATATATAAAATTTAAAAAGTATATTTAGTATAAGTGAGTTATATATGATGTATATGTTTATTAAATAAACAAAATAGTTATAAAAAATAATAATATATGTAAAGTATATTTACTATAAATATGTAAAGAATAAATTGTATAGGTGAACAATATGAATGAGATACAATGAAATATTATATCATAAATCAACCTAAACAGTGCAAAATTCTCTAAAATCATAAAATAATTGAAAAGGAATCATTTTTTTCCCCTCAAATATGAATCGTCGGGATAAAAAAGAAAAATAAAATCTAATTCCTAAAAAAATGGTGTTGAAACCGTTTGAAAGACCAAGGGAAGAAAAAAGATCGCATAGAGAATGAGAAGTAACAATGTTATTTCAAATAAAGAATTAGCACAGAAAAAAAAAACTGAATGTAAAAAAATCTATTTTATAATAAAAAACATAAATCGTGTACGTTCCTCAAGTCTGAAAGTGTCGAAAGATGAGAATATTTAGGGTGACTTTTTTTAAAAAACTAATTTCTATTATATATCTAGTTTATTTCATTAACTAAAAGATTTTTTGTGAGTTTCAAATTTTCCGTTATACCATTTATATCAAACTAAACACTATCCCATGATTTCTATAATTTCGCTTTCTCAATCCATTCTATCTACAGTTTCCTTTTTTGAATGTGACTCCCTTATATTTTTTTTTTCTATTTTTATTTATTTTCTATAATTTAGAGTTTTCATTTAATTTTTACAGTTTCCTTCTTTGCTCTTATTTTACAGAAATTTGTTCGGCACAATCTTCCCTCCATTCATACCGATTATATTTGATGGAGAAAAGGTTAACTCCATTGCCAGTGGATCAAAAGCTAGACTTAAAGAAGGTGCACCTAATGCTACCAGTGAAGAGAGGAAGGCTTGCACAATTGACTTCAAAGGAAGCAAGGCACGTTCTTTCTATTTTAAGATCGCTATCATTTCTTTCTTCAATACCATTTTCTTTCTTTTACTTATGAATATTAAGTAGAATTTGGTTAGTTTTAATGTCTGGCTTGTTTCTTTGAATTTTTTTTCGATATAATTTAATCTTACCATTTTTTTATTCAATGCAGAAAAGAAAATGGGGAGGCTGCTGGAGTCTCTACTAGTATTTTAATTCTCATAAAAATAGCAAGCAGATTGGTCATATGACTATGGTATTACAAAATTTTGTTTCATCATTAAAAATAAATAAAATTTGTGTAAAATTTTGTGACATATAATATCAATATAACATGCATATAATAAATATATAATTTGGTGTATATGGTAGAAATAAATTAAAATGCAATATATGTGCAGAAATTTATATCATATACCACAAATATAACTTTATATAACATACAAACAACGTTGTTACTATTTACTAGTTATAAAAACAACATATTTTTTTGTATTTTTTTCATACTCATTCTACCAATATTTAATATGCTATATCTTAAAACAATATTGCATTCTCAACATTAATATATGATTAAAATACATTCTTATGTTCATTTGGTATAACAAAATTTGGTTTAACAAAATTTGGTTTCATCATTAAAAACAAATTAAATTTATGCAGAATTTTGAATAATATAATACAAATTTAATCTACATATAATAAATATATAACTTGGTCTATGTGAATGAAAATTATTCATCATTAATATTAATTATAAATAATTTTCATATACAACCTGTATATAGTAAGGAAATGACAAGTAAAAAAATGTGTGTGATAGTTATTCTAAATTATTTTAAATAAATCTCACATAATTAATGATTCCTTGATTTTAGGGATTTAAATAACTATATATTTTCAAAATTGGTAAATGCTTATTATTATCCCTTCTTTATTTTTTTCGAACTCATTCCACCGATATTTAAATATGTTATATTTTAAAATAATTATTGTATTTCACAATATTGAATCAATACATAATTAAAATACATTTGTATGTTTATTTTGGTGTTACAAAATTTGGATTTATCATTAAAAATAAATTAGATTTATGCAGGATTTCATATCATATAATACCTATATAACCTGCATATCACAAACACATAACTTTGTTTGTGTGAACAAAAATTATTCATCATTAATATTAAATATGAAAATTTTTTTAGCATATATAACCTACATATAGAAAGAAAATGATAAATAAAAAACATGTATGATAATTATTCTAATTTATTTTAAATAAATTTCATATAATTAATGCTCAATTTTTTTAATAATTAATATATTAAGAAAGATTAAAAAGTAATATATTTTTTGTATATTCAAAAAGCACAAATAGGATTATAAGAAAATAAAAAAAAAAATTGAGATAAAGAGAATGTACTATCTTTTATATTACAGTTATAATAGTAATAACACATTAATTTTGTGATTTGCATAAAAACTCATAAGAATAGCAAATGAGAGATAGAGATTTTTTGCACTTATTTGGTTTTCCAAAATTATTACATTTAATAGGTTGTAGCCTTGCAGGTGGGCAAAACTGGAATACATGAAAAATTCTCGATTATAATATATTACATCGTTTATAAAATAATATATATATTTTATTTATCTCAACCTATAAAAACTAAATAATTATTTAAATATATATTATTATATAATTAGATTAGTGTGATAGACTTCATCTATTTAAAATTTTTTGTAGAATATATTGTTTCACGTTTCAAAATAAACTGTAATTGATAATAAGAAAATTTATTCAATGCTTTTTTGTTATTAATTATAATTTAATTTATTTCTATTATATAAATATAGACTTAATCTATACATAGTTTTTTGAATTTTTATTTCAGTTTGTCCCTATATCAATTTTTTTGATATAGTTGCTCGCTGAACTTTATTTTTAGACTAATTTATCCCTCTAATATTTAAAAAACATAGTAAGTAGTCACTTTTTGTTGATATAACAGCTTGGATCCAAAAATGATCCAGATAATAAATTGATAAAAAAAAAGGTTATGTTATACCTAATTTTCTGAAAATATTCGTTTTTAACTTTTTTGCATCAATTTTTGGTTCACTTAGTCATCTAAACTCCATTTTTGGTCCACTTTGTCACTTATCTAATTCATAATACTGAATATATAGCATTTTGTTGCTCACATAACACTATTAATAAAATTAAATATTTTTTTTTGCCATGTTAGTATTAAACAGCTATATACGAATTTTCTGAATTGGACAGAAAGCAAAATGGATTTAAAAAGAAATTTAGTTAGATAAATAGATAAAAAAAAATTGCTATATAGAGTTAAATAACAAAAATAAATATCTTTAGGTGTTGGATATGACGTAAGCTAAAAAAAAATTGAAGGGCTCATGGTTAATTATGCCATAAATATATGAATTTATTTTTCACAGCATAGGCCATCATCACAATTACCTTGTGATCCATCGTTACTACATGGAATTAAAGAATTTGTCAATTTGGCTTTATATCAACCTCCTAAAATTCCATCATTGCCGAGCATCATGATGATGACCATCATTTTTGGCGGTTTCAACTTAATTTAGATAGTTACTGCTGCCCTTTCTCTGTTTATTTTTTTGGCACCATTTTCAGCACTCAAAATCACAGTTCGGTACATGTTATTTTATCCATTAATAAAAATTATATAAAAAATAAGAAAAAGAGTAAATATTGTTTTTATTTCACCGATAATTACTATCACTTATTATCAGAGATGATAGAAGCTCTCGCACCTGAGACATTTATCAGAAACAAAGTCCCATATGCTTTTGGGATAGAAATCCTAAACTTGCCTGATATTTTCTTGTTTTTAGATAGTTCACGGACGGATACAGTATGGAAACAATGGAGACAATTACCCTTAGGGGCCTCTAAAATATTTTATAATATTCCTTTTCATTCCTATATATATATATATAGCTTCTACTTGAAAATAAATTTAATTTTATATATTTTATGTAGTGATTATTAAAAAAATACAAAAATATATATTACTTTTTAGCTTTTTTAATATATTAATTATTTATTTGTTTTTATTATGTTATTTTTTTTGTTATAATATTAATAATTGATTTTCGATAGAGATGTATACTTCAATATTGCATATGATGTTTTATTGAAAATTATTTTTTTGATTAGGGAAGTAAATAAGTCAAGTTTAGTCAATAGAGGGTCAGACTTAAACTCAACTCAATAAAAAATTTTTAAGCTCAAACTCGATCGATATTGATATCATAAAAAAGAAACATCAAAAGGATAAGGCAATCTGCATTTCACCTACGTATAATATTGGACCCTCTGCATCAAGGATCAGGGTATGGGGTCGTACCCAATACGAAAAAGACATTGTGAGAATGGTCAAATCTGCACATCATCCATCTGATATGGCAAGATTACGATTCCTCTGCTGCAGCATTGCTTCCCACTCTACAGAACTAACAATACTAGAGATCACACGACTGATCCCTACATCCAAAGATTCCAATATTCCAATAATGATAAAAGGTACGGTATTCCAGTATCGCATTGAATAAAGTGCTGAAATAACATGTGAGACACATTAAATATGCATGCGGCTTGATCATAACACGTGATGACTTGCATGAACAGTAGATAAAAATCATACTCTGATAAAATTGACTTAAGTTATATTAAGCAAGAGAACTGTAAGACACATGAACAAGAAGAATACTATAAAAATTCCAAGTAACATGTTTGCGGGACATGTTAACTCTAACACCATTCTAGCTTCATTTGTCAATAAGCTCATTTCTCCTACTGACTTAAACATCAGAGTGCAAGGACACAAAGCTAGAGATATCAGATCTTTTTTTTAATTGTTTGAAATTTGATTAAAAAAATATTTGAGCTATTCGAACTCGATTAGACAAAACTCGAATCAATTAAAAATTTTAATAAATAATATACTTGGCTCAACTTGAATAGTCAAGTTAACTCTATTCGATTAATCTCGAATATATTTAAATACTAAGAATATAATTTCGCACACTTAAAATTAATTTTTTGAATAAATTTCAAAAATAATTAAGAATAAAGGAAATTATTTTTCTGATTTTTTTAGCTACATATATCTTTAACTAGTCAATTAGAACTACATATGAAATTTATTTTTATTCATATAGAATAGAACCTTAAAAGTAACAAAATATTCGCTAATAAATTTTAAAATAACAGTATATTTAAAACTTATATTCAAAATTTTTAATTAAATTAGAAAACATCCACGTAATATAGTGATGATGTTAATTTTCTCTCTTTTGTGGAATGGGTGGCTTATTTTTCCTAATGATTCCTTAGCATTCCTTTTTTTAAAAAAATATATATTAGGGAAATGAAGTAGGAGTGGAGCGGTGAAGCTTATCAATCCACCGCAAGTTAGGGCAGATGTGAGTAGACCCGCTATTCCATAAATAATGGGTCACGCGCAACCTCTTCCGCCGTGTGGATCCCACCTCTGTTATCACTTCACAAAGTCAAAAGACTCAAAACAACAAAAACTCATTCTCTCCCTCCACCACCACCACCACCACCACCTTATCACGTGCACGCTATAATTTCTCATTTTTTCTTTTCTAACATATGTGCAAAATTATCTTTCTTTTTTTAATTTCCTGAAAGAAATTTGTAAAATTAATGATTGAAAAAATTTTCAAAATTATTATTAAATTAAACTAAAAGATAAGTAAGGATTCTTTTATTATTCAGATTTGATTTTTTAATAAATTAAGTTAACTATACCCTGTTTTATAAATAAATTATGATTGATTTGAAGCATAAATTATTTATGTGATTCATATGATTATTATTTTTTAAGATTAATTTCCTATTAATTTTTTTGCAACTTAATTAAGGTTTGTAATGCAGTGCCCCTAAACCGGTAGAAGAGCCAAGAATTTTAATCAGATATACAAAAATTTATATATTCATTTTTTAATGGAACAAATATTAAAAATGTTATAATTTTTCATATTATTAAATATATTTTAAAAATTTGAGAAAATGCAATCATCCACTTTTAAATGAATGTAACTCCGCAACCGCTGCTAATGAATGGCGGACTTTAATTTGAAAAGATGACACTTGAGTATGATAAATCTAAAACACAAATTAAGTACTATAAATTTTACCACCAAATAGGAAATAGACAATAATTGAATTTTGTTGATGGCTGGCCATTTCTTAATTTATGGGTTGATTGAAGAGAAGTGGAGCATGTAAATTTATAAACTAAGCAAAATGGATCGGATGTGGAATAGTTCTTTTATGGGTTGGCAGAAGGCCAATTAATAGCATAGTTTAGTTTGTAATATGTCCAACAAAAATATTTATTAATTTTTTTTATTTTTTTCCTTTTTATGAGTAATATATATTTTCAATTTTAATGCTATAAAATTTACATTTTAAAATAGTAAAAATTACATATTATTCAAGAGTCTAACTCAATTAACAATATATACCAAAGTCTGTTGAAACAGCTTTTAGATTCAAATCTCACTAAATACATATATCATTTTTTTTTTTAGAAAAATAAAGAGATGTAACTGTAATTAAGTTTCTAAAAATTAATTTCAAACTCTAAAAGGAGGGAATGAGAATACTTGCTTAAAAAAATAATAATAAACACTTCTCAATATGCAATCACATGTGGTAGGAACTCTATAACATTTGACTTCTCATTTCTTTACATAAATACATACCAAGTGTTCCCAATAAATGGAATATTAATACAGTTATTTAATATAAGAGCAGTTTTAAATATTCTTAAGTAAATTTAAAGTTTTATTTGTATTAGTTATTTTTTTAAAATTCTTTAAAGTTAATTAATTTTGCTTAACTGGCTATAAAAATAAAAATAGAAATAAAATTATAACGAGACTGCAAAATATAATTATCTAAATTTTAAAATGATAAAAAAAATCTAAAAAAATATGTGGAATTAGGGGATGAATTAATTGATATTTTTACTTGTGAGAATTTAAAAAAAAAAATTCAGAGTTTGAGTTTTTCACCATCTACTAATTTTTGTTGGAAATTTATTTATATTGAGTGTAAGAAGATGACTTTAGAGCATTCCTAATATGCTCTTTATTTTTGGTCTTTTTTTTATTTTAAAGAATGAATCCATAAAAAGAATATCCAATAAATTATATTTTTAAAATTTAGAGAAAAAAAATGAGTTTGAGTTTCTAGATTTAGAGAGCCAAATTTCATTATTTATATTTTATATGTCATTTAAAATATACTAATTTTATATGCATGTTCTATATTTTTATTGGTGTATTACTTTTTCTTTTCTTATAAAAAAATAATTTATTTTTTCTTTTTAATAAATACTAATTTATAAGAAATAAAGTAAAATATAAAATAGAAATATAAAAAGTCAATTGAATCTGAAAATTTTGTTTTACTCTTTACATTTAAAAATACCTTAAAATACTATTTATACTACTAAAAAAGCTCATTAAATAAAGAGTAAGTTGGCAATGCTATTATGTAGTACCTTAATTGGACCTTCTAAAGGGAAAAAAAAAAAAAAGTAATAAAGCATAATAATGTCTCTAACAAAAAATAATAATAAAAAAAAGCATAATAATAAAGCGCAATTAGAGGTTAGTTCGGTCAACAAAAAAAAAAAAAAAGAAAACACTTTTTCACCTTACAGCTGCAAGAAGTAACGTTGTCTTGAAGCAAAATTATTCATTGTGAACCTAAAACGCGTCAATTGCGCCGAATATTGATCACAATTTGCAAATTAAAAATGTTCGGTTTTTGACATTTTGATTTATATATTTTGTTTATTTCCAATTTTTCTTTACATAAAAAATAAATAAATAAACAGATGCTCTTGTTCTATGCTCAAGTAGTTGGGGGCAATTCACATTTCACTCTCAGCCAGTGAAGGCCTTTTCGCGCCTCGTGCTTTATTTAAACCCCGCCGATCACTTCCCTGGACTGTGACTCAAAGTAGTTTCAAACAGACCTTTTTATCTCTGGACTGTTCATTTCTAGTCACCTCTGAGTTTTTTAGAGTGATAATATCATTTGTTACTTAATTTGAGTTTAGTGGCTACTGGGTCAGTGTGATTTTTACAGATTCAATGGGAAAGGCCGTGTCTTTGCATTTACTTGCTGCAGTTTTTGCTGTTTTGGCTGTTTCTTTCGCCAATGCAGATGACCCATATAGGTACTACACTTGGACAGTGACTTACGGCACACTGTCTCCTCTCGGTCAACCCCAACAGGTTTGTTTTTGTTGTGTTTGCTGCTTATGTATCAATGAAGTATTAGATTGTTTGTTGGGTTTGTAAAGTCTTGGTCTTTTTGAATCTTGAGAAGGTTATTCTTATCAATGGCCAATTCCCTGGTCCAAAACTTGAAGTTGTCACTAATGATAACATTGTCCTCAACCTCATCAACAAGCTGGACCAGCCTTTCCTCTTGACATGGTTAGTTTCCTTCTTTCTTTGTCTGCATTTATTCAGTCTATATGTTTTTCGGTTTCTTTTTTTTGGCGAATCAAACGTAATGAGAACCTAAATATTTTTTTCCCTCTGATAAAAATATTAATGTTTGGACAATGGGTGGAACTACAGCTTAATTTAGCTGCTTCTGGGGAATTTCGGATTAGCAATTTCATTCTTTCCTCAGCTCCAGAATGTGGGTCTTTTAAAGCAAAATTTTGCTGTAGCATCCATTGTTTGTAATTTTGTTTAACTTAAAAAAATACCTCTTCTTTTCTTTATAAAGAGGAAATGAATATAAGAAGAAACATTCATTATGTTGCCAAAACAGGAAGCAGACTGCTTTAGGTTTAGTTGAATGGATTTTTTTTTTCTAATTATTACTATAGAGTATTGCAAGCTGGAGAATTTGATTTTGGAATTTTAGAAGAGGACATTTCATGATCATAATGGCATCTTTTTGTCGCATTTAGGAATGGAATTAAACAGAGGAAGAACTCGTGGCAAGATGGAGTTATAGGAACCAACTGCCCTATCCCTCCAAACTCAAACTACACTTACAAGTTCCAGACCAAGGATCAAATTGGTACCTTCACATACTTTCCATCAACTCTACTTCATAGAGCTGCTGGAGGCTATGGAGCTCTCAATGTCTATGAGAGGCCTAGAATTCCTATCCCTTTCCCCAACCCAGATGGAGATTTTACTCTGCTTATTGGTGATTGGTACAAGTCCAACCACAAGGTGAGCTAGATATGCTTTTTCTTTAAATATGAGTTTATTTGTTTATATATATTTAATCTTTATGGTTTTTATCCTCATAAAAACATAAATTTGCTGCCTGACTGTGTAAGCAGTTTTTCCCCTCCCTCGAAATTGGAAAATGCAGCTAACTTATGAGATTCTTCTTTGTCTATTTTGTTCCTTTTCTGCTTCATAATTCTTTTTTTTTTTTTTTACTGGAAACTGCATTTTTTTTAATGCTTTGGGGACATTGCACCTTTTTCACTACAAAAAAAATACTAGAGACTACTAAAAAAAATTTAAAAACATTGACAAAGCTAGGTTGAATTATTATTTTGAAGCAGTTTGTAGAATCAAAATTACCATCCCAACAAGGTGGAATCCAATTAATATATGGTTGGTAAAATTTTCAATAGTTGTTGTCATTTTCCTATGCTGGCTAACAGTGATTTATCGCCAAGTGCTCTTATTTCTTGGACCAAGTATCCTGCTTTAACATTTTATTTTGATGCTCCGACTTTTTCTGTCACGCCTTTACCATCGTTGTTAATTTTGTTATGTTTGTTTGCAGACATTACAGGCATCTTTAGACTCAGGAAAATCTCTCCCCTTTCCAGATGGATTCCTTATAAATGGCCAGACTCATACAACATTCAGTGGTGATCAAGGTATCCCCGCCATTATCATTAGTTTCATCTCCCTAACTCCCTAGTTGCCCCTTTATGCTCCCTTTTTTGATATTGGTGTACTGTTTCATGAACTAATTTACTGATAACTATCTTTTGCTTTTTGCATTCAGGTAAAACCTGTATGTTCCGGATCTCAAATATGGGATTGTCAACCTCCCTAAACTTCAGGATACAGGGCCATACGATGAAGGTAGTTGAGATTGAAGGATCTCACACCATTCAGAATATATATGACTCTCTTGATGTGCATGTTGGACAATCTGTGGCTGTCTTAGTAACCTTGAATCAGCCTCCAAAGGATTACTATATTGTTGCATCGACACGTTTTACCAAGCAAGTTCTCACAGCAACTGCAGTTCTACATTACACGAACTCTCACACCCCAGCCTCTGGTCCCCTGCCTGCTCCTCCTACAGGTCAATTTCACTGGTCTATGAGGCAAGCCAGAACTTTCAGGTATATTGATTATCTGACATAAGATAACTTTGAACGTTAGGAAAAACTGAGGGATTGACACACTCTGCTTGTACTGTTTTCATCTAACAATATGGAATGCAAATCACTTAACATTTGTGTATTCGTTGTCTCCTTATTTTCCCTTGAAGGTGGAATTTGACTGCAAGTGCAGCCAGGCCAAATCCTCAGGGCTCATTTCACTATGGAAAGATAATTGCAACAAAGACAATTGTATTGGCCAATTCAGCACCTTTGATCAATGGAAAGAAGCGCTATGCAGTTAATAGGGTCTCATATGTTAATCCTGATACCCCACTGAAGCTTGCTGATTACTTCAATATCCCCGGAATCTTCAGTGTGGATTCCATCCAAAGCCTTCCCTCTGGAGGTCCTGCATATGTAGCTGCTTCTGTCATTCCAACATCCCTACATGATTTTATTGAAGTTATTTTCCAGAACAGCGAATATACAATGCAATCTTGGCATCTTGATGGTTATGACTTTTGGGTTGTTGGGTAAGTAAAAAAAGTGTTTTGTTGAATTTTCTCAAAAAGGTTGTTGATTAGGTTTTGAATTCTGATCATCCCATTACAATATCTATAGTTATGGGAATGGCCAGTGGTCAGCAGCCAAGAGAAGAACTTACAATCTAGTTGATGCTACCACTAGACATACTGCTCAGGTAAAGTAATATTATCAAGCTAATGCTACTACTAGACATACTGCTCAGGTGAAGTAATCTTTATAGTAATGTTAATGGCATTGATTTTCTTGCAGGTATATCCGAACTCATGGACAGCAATATTGGTGTCATTGGACAACCAGGGAATGTGGAACTTGAGGTCTGCAATTTGGGAAAGGCAGTATCTTGGGCAGCAACTCTATCTCAGGGTCTGGACTTCAGAACGCAGCTTTTCTAATGAATATGACATTCCCAGCAATGCTCTCCTTTGTGGCAAAGCCGCTGGACGACACAGCTAGTATGAGAATCGCACTTTTCAATTGTTAATCTGTTTTCCCAGTCATGATAGTTTGACCAGAAAGAGGAAACAGAACAGAGTTAAAAAAAAAAAAAAAATTGCATTGTAATCACATTGACATTGTTTATTATAGATATCAAGAAAGAAAAAAGTTAGATTTTGATTGCCAGCCATGGATGTATGCTTATTCCCAGCTATATAAAGAAAATAGATTTCTGTATCCTTTTTCCTTATCCCTGACGAGGAATGAAGGCTCTTAGTTCATAATGACGGGTGGATTTGGGTATTTGCCTGCAATTTTTTCTGAGCTTGATTATAGATTTTTATGCACAATTTCAGCCCTGATTGAACTCATTAAATGTTTGATCTCACATATAGACAGGGAAAAAAATTGTCAAGAATTGGGTATTTGTTTCTAGTTAAAAGATTTATTCATGGAGATTGTTCCATTTACAGTAGTATGATCACATAAGAGAGCATAATGAGCTTATAAAAAAGCAATCTGTAAGCAGTAAGCATAATTGATTGGACAATTGGGTTTCAAAATGGGCTCATCTAAAAGCAATGTCATAAACTGCTACGAAGCCATCGAAAGGGCTTCACATCCTAATAATGGAGAGCGATTTTACATCGTTTATCAATTTTTAATTTTTTTTTCTTCCAAAAATATCTCATTTCTTTTTTCATTTTTATTAAATCAATTTTTTAATTTTTTTCTATTTTTTTTTTTTAGCAATCTCGAATCTTAATTTATTAAAACAATAGAAAAACAAAAACCCTACAATTAGTGGAATAGAGGAATTCAGAAAAAAAAGATAAATTTCAAAGGTCCAGGTGTACATCGACTTGGAAATTATTATCAGAAAGAAATAAAAGCGAAATCGAGATGCAGTTATCTTCTGCAAATGGACTAACAGCAGCTCTGTGTTCACCCATGGATTCCGAATTCGCTCGATCACCGCCATACTCTTTGATCAAAATAAGACCCAAGAGATAATCAACCTAAAATAGGAGACCTTTCTAACACAAGGAATCAAATATTTGTGCTTTAATTAGTGGAGCATTTTTCCTAATTCCAGTCATGACATACGTTTCTCCATTTTTCCAGCACCTCCAATTTGCGTCTTAATACATACAATAGAGTTTACTGATTATATAAATATAATTTGTATGTTGATTTGTTTGAAAGCCATCTATTTTTCTTCTCCTTTGGCGAAATTTGGGAGATTCAACCTAGATATTCACGAGAAAATTTTAATAAATTCTAATATAATTGTCAAAGTATTCGCAAGATATATCCAAAATATTTTTAAGACATATCCCAATTTACGTCATAATACATACAATAGAGTTTACTGATTATATAAATATAATTTGTATGTTGATTCGGTTGAAAGCCACATATTTTTCTTCTCCTTTGGTGAAATTTGGGCCTATGTGTTCACAAGAAAAACTTAAGAAATTCTAATAGAATTGTCAAGGTATTTATAAGATATATATACAAAGTATTTTTAAGATATATCCGAGATATTTCTAAAAAATTCCTAATATAGTCCCAGATTATTTTTAAGGTACACATGAGGTATTTCTAAGGCATATTTAAGTAGTGGTGGAGCCAAATTTCTTAAGTTAGAAGGCAAAAAGCCAAAAATCTAAATCCAAATTATAAAAATAGACTTTTAACATTATGGAGGGACAAATCTACAAAAATGATATAAATTTATATAAATTTATATATATTTTAAAAAGTTAATAGCCTCCTCTCAAGTATATGTGGCTCTGCCACTGTAATTAATTTTCAATGTATACCTAAAATATTTCTAAGATATACCTAATATATTTTTAAGGATACTAAACCAAAGTATACCCAAAATATACTGGAGATATGCCCTTATAATATTTTTTAGGTGTTTTTAGTAGATAAAATAAAAAATTTAAGTGAAGATAATGTCCTAATATTTTAGGAGTTTTTGGATATTTTTGAAAAATTTCAATACAATTACGGATTATTTTTGACAAGAGAGAAATTTACATAACTAACAATAAAAATCTATCAAATTTCAAATATATCTCCAAAATAAAATTTTTTCAAAACTAATTTTTTTAAAATTTTTAAAATTTCAAATTTATCAAAACTAAAGATGATGAAATAATTATTTTGAAATTCAAAGATGAGAAAAACAGTGATAATAAAAATACATTGAGATAAAAATGATAAAAAAAACTTTTAGAGATATTTTTAAAATAAAAAATTAAATATAATTAAAACATGAAATTTCTTGTTTTTTTTTTAAAAAAAATAAAAGTTGGAGATAAGAAATTAGCAACTGCATTTATACATCTCAATTAGATTGATACATACTTAGCATCTCATCATATTTCCAATCAATTAATATATGATAACAAGCTCTAAATATGGGAACGATTCAAAACCCACCCCCACCCCACTTTTTTTATTTTTTTTTTCAAATTTTGATTGTAGAACGGTGCACAATTAATCATAAAAATTAAAATTGATATTGAAAAAAAAAATAAAAAGCAAATTAATCCTTGATCTGAAAAATTATACAAAAAGGTCCTCAGGATTAAGAATTTTTTTTTTTGAAAAAAGGATTAAGAAAGAATTATGGAGGAGCACATGGTGATGAATTCAGTTCACATGTGTAGGAATTAAAGCGGTCTAAGAGACTTAGTTTCATGTGCCATTTATACTTAGTGTTTCGCTTAAGATCTATTCTTGGAATTGTATTGTAATTTGCAACTCCACTTTATATTAGTTGACTTTTATTGTTTTAAACCAAATAATTAACCCACTAATTAATAATTTGTCAATGATCAATAAACTTTATCTTAATAATATTAGTCTATTAATCAAGACTGCAAGATTTTCGAGTTCAAATTTTTTTTAAAAAAAATATGACAACACTTTTATTAATTTTTATTAGCGTAGCCAACTATAGACTGTAGTGTTGGTGTGGGAAAGCAATAACAAAAAGAGATGTATTGCTGAAAACCATGCAGTTAAGGAATTACAAGTTGCTTATAGTCATCGAAATCCTAAAAATCAAAGGTTTTGTTTGTTAATCTCCGCATTGTGATCGACATCCAATGAACTAAGAAAAACTTTTTTTTTTTTCCTAAAGGTGAAAATCAACTTCTAAACTATATTTTATGAAATAAATTACTCTATCAAATTTGACTATGTATAAATAAGTCATATAACTTTAAATTTAGTGTGAATTAACTCATAAACTATATTATATGCAGCGAGTTATTCCCTTAATTTTAACTTCGTATAAATAAGCCCTCTAATTTTAAATTTAGTACAAATTAGTCATCAGACTATGTTGGAAAAAAATGTGATTATGAGCCATTTTGAGAGGATTATTCGGGTGGGTCCCAAATAACCTTCGTATAAATAACCTTTGAGTTTCATGTCTTTTTACAAAGGCATTATTGACAGCCTTTAAAGGAAATTAATCACAATTAATCCATTGTCTCCTCTATCTAGTATAAATATGTGGTTTATGCTTAAATTTTAAAGTTGTTCAAAGAAATCATACTTTGATTGTTTCTTTCTTTCTTTTCCTTCTTCTTCTCAAGTGATAAAGGTTGTGGCAAAACAAAGTTTGCTGTAAGTAGGTGTTGTGTGTTCAACAACTACTTGAATCTGTTGCATCCTGAGAGACAAACGCCGGTTATCCTAAACACCCGTGTAGGAGGCGAATTTGTCTTAAGGAAACTGTGTGCTACACAGGCCTCAGATTGGTTTTCCATTTTCTACTATATTTTGAATATTGAATTAACATTTCTCCTATCCTATTTATTGTATTTGACCTCTAACAAAGTTTAACAAAAATCTTGTTTCATGGTTAAATGAACATGCTGCTGATGTTCGTAGGATTAAGAAACATGTTTTAGAAATTCTGTGCTTGTATATTGTTGATCTCAATCTATAAAAAATTGTAGAAACTGATGCTTATTATCTCTAGATTATGGTATAATTTTTAAATAGAAGTAAGGGGGAAAAGAAATATATATATATATATATATATATATATATAGTGAAACACTCTCTCAAAAATTTTAAAATATATAATATATATATAGTTCGAATTTAAAATCTCTAATTAAACTGAAATAATTTCTTACTAATTTATCTTCACCGTCTTGGGTATATATGAATTTGTTTTTTGATGGATAATGAAAAGAGCATCTTAAGTACTTTCACTGGCCTAACAATGCGAGG